>JAUMTS010036687.1:0-11166 GCA_032273385.1 Ophiopholis aculeata | reverse complement strand
CTGACCAAATTCCATTCCAAAAATGTATACTTTGATGTACATCACATTTATAGTTTAAAAGTTACAGAGCTTCATAAATACACCATTATTTGGGTTACCACTCCCCTTAATGCATTATACCCGATATTTTATATAAAAATATTTGCTATTTACCATTTTAATTTCATATAAAACAATGTTTGGTTTTCAGGTATCATTGCAGTTGTATGTGGACTTATTGCGGTAATCCTAGATTGGTTTGAACCAGAAAAAATCAGCACTTTCTTTAACGTGGACCCTCTGATTGATTACGAGGAAACATTTGTCTATGAAGGCGAAGGCGAAGATGGGGAGCTAGCAATGGAAATCAATGATGGCGACGCTCCTGTATGTAACATTTCATTATTACAATGTTTGCCGTATATGAAGCTATTTAACGTTTTAGTGATCTTTCCTTTACTTGCTAAAGTTTGAGTCCTAAATATGTTAATCCTCCAGGAAAGTCTTGCTTATATCCCACAAACGTTAAGATGTGTTTACGTTGATTGGTATTTTAAAAGAGTTATAAGAAGGTTGTTACCAGTTTTGGATGCAGATGCTAAACCGCTACAAAATATATATATCTAAAACAACTGCTACTGACAAGCAACATGAATTGCCAAAGCATTCATTATTTCATAAAAACACGGTTGGATAGATAAAGATAATGCAATGTTAAAATCATCAAATCATATGGGTTGTGTAATATCTTTCATCACCTTAAACATTGGCTTTATTCTATGTACTGCATGTACATAATACTAGGCCATACTTTGACTAGGCTATACTTCGTTGGTTTTAGCTAGTATCATAGAGCTAGTATCAGTTGAGTCCTTCCAATAGCTTTTACTACATCTACCCGTAGCCAGTTGAGTCCTTCCAATAGCTTTTACTACATCTCTACCCGTAGCCAGTAGCCAGTTGAGTCCGTGCAATAGCTTTTACTACATCTACCCGTAGCCAGTTGAGTCCTTGCAATAGCTTTTACTACATCTACCCGTAGCCAGTAGCCAGTTGAGTCCTTCCAATAGCTTTTACTACATCTACCCGTAGCCAGTAGCCAGTTGAGTCCTTGCAATAGCTTTTACTACATCTACCCTTAGTCTATATCTTATTTAAACCCATACCCACACATATACATGTATATGTTCTAAATTGTTCCTTTCTATCCACCAACATCTCATCACGCTGCAAACACAACAGTTGGCTAGCAAACCTCAATTTAAACAACGAACCAAGACCAGGAGGACTAAACGTCAACCCAAACCTGCACCTCGATACTCTCAAGACCCTGCTCAAGGAGCCATAGCTGAAGAGCAAGAAATGGACGAAGGGTGAGTCTAGAAAATTATGATTTTTAGAAAGATTTACAATGACAGCTTTACAAATTGATTTTCAATTTAATGCAGATCTGTTGATAAGTTTAAACCATTACTCAAAGCTAATTAATTTGCTAACCTGAGAGCTTTCGGTTGTAGCACTGTTCCTTGTTCACTTAAGGAATAGACTTGTGATTTGATGTTAAATTAATGCAGATCATTTTTGTTGACATCCTTACAGAGTTGTGATTACTTTACTATCTGGTTTAAATAAGGCAAAAAAAAAGAACTTTGTCTCAGCTTCCCGCGCGCATAGCTCTAAAAATTCACATTTTACCGCATTTCTTTTTTTGGGGGGGTTTCAAGAGATTTCCAGGTTTTGTTTTTTTGGTTTTTTAATCATCAAGGAAAAAATAAAAATATGGCCGCGAAGCTGCCAAAAAAGAAAATGTGGGCTAAAAATGCAATAAAAAAAGAATTGGGGGGAATTTCCGCGTTCGCATAGCTCTTTTTGACTAAAAAAAAACAACAACAAAAAAACGCATAGCGCTTAGGGTTTTGACCCTGTGGAAGCTGAGACAAACCTTTTTTTTTTTTTTGGCCTAAAGATGTGTTGTTTGGAGCTTGTGCAAATAGTTAAAAATGTTGATGATGCTGATAATTAATAATAAATACTGAGAAACTGCTCGTTAGTAATATGCTTCTTTGGTAAGATGCAATCAATCAAAACACATGTTGAATTACTCATCTTCAATCACTTTCTGTTTTGTTGTAATTAAAGGTTTCACATGAACACTTTTGTGTCAATTAAGTTTCGTTTAAACAACCGATGGAACGTTTTGTCAATGCATTTAATGAGCAAAAGTGTGGTTAACTGGAGTGTGAACATGGTGAATTTATGCTAAATTCCGAAAAAGGTCATGTGTTTTTGAACTTCCACATTTTACAAACAACAACAAAACCTGAGAACTATATGATAAAATAGGGGGAAGAAAGACGAGTAATAAATAGCAACTTGTGATCAACTGCATTTGCATTGAAACCCAAAGCTTGAAAACACTGTATAGTTTTATAACAGAAGGATTATTTATTTGTATTGTACAAGTCAAAATTTTTTTCAAGTTTTAAATAAGTTTAAATAAGTTTTAGAACGCAATGTAGTTGCAGCTTCATTGTTACTTGTGTTTTTCTATACTAGTTTATTAGATGTAGATTGCGCTGCTTTTAAAAGTTGGTATCTTTCTATCAAATTGGTGTAATGTTCGCTTTGCCCATGTAAGTAAAATTGGCTTGCAGCATGCAAATCCTAATTTGCTCCCGCTTCCTACCAAAAAGAAACAGACACGCAACAACTTAAGCCTAGACGGTGAGAGTAGATGACGTTATTGCTGCCATACTTGTTGATATCAAAATCTTCAGTGACACATCGAACTGGAACAAAGCTTCAGGTGTATTAACATGGATTAGTTAACCAATTACGATTTTAAATGACAAACAATTATTTGTATATTTGGTGAAGGGAGTAAACAGTTCCTCCCTTGAAGGGGTATCCCTTTTGTACCATTTTGGGTCCTAGATGAACCTTGTCCATTATAATATACTGATGAAGGATGCTCTACCAAACAACTCTAGGAAAAGTGGAGATTCCTATACACACTATAATTGCCTATCACTATTAGTCAGTGATGCATCATATTTTAAATTGTGATACCAGTCTGCAGGTTACACTAGATAGAGTATTGTGCACTGCAAAGATATATTGCTTTGGGAAAGGATCCACTTTTATGTGATCAATTCGCTAGCAGGGAAAAAAAGTAGAATAAAAATAAATCCTACACTAAATAGAATTGCATTCCCTGCTGTCTTGATTGTGCACTGTCTGCTTTATCCACCCGCCAAATCTGTATGCTGTATGCTTCATCTTCTTACTGTACCAGCCACCTTCTGGGAGCCACCTGCCATAGAGATATATGTATGTTTGCTTCTGCTTAAACTGTACCAGCGTGCACCTGCCATATCTCATTATGTCGGCATCCAGAGGGCAAAAGCTTCATCACGCCAACTTTCTATGCAAGCCTATTCGCATGTAACAGCAACCAGCTTCTCACCATGCAGCAATAAGACTTACTTGTCTTTTTATCTTGAATACTTAAGAGTGAATAGGCAGATGAAAATGGACGAAGCCAACACAACATATGAAGTACCAATCAAGAATGGAATGCCAGCAGAGAAAGTTGACGAGGAAGTACCAATCCAGAATGGAACTCCAGAAGAGAAAGTATATGAAAACACAATTTGAATCACCAAAGCTGATTACTGGGGATGTCTTCAATGGTGTCCGAATTCATGATGCTGCAAAAAAAAAAATGAGATGTAGACATATTAAAAATGTAACAAATATACAGAAAACATATTTAAAAACTGCAAAAATAGTGATGCGGACATATCAAAAATTTAACAAATATAAACAGAAAAATATAAACAGTCTATCCATACTTACTTGTAAGCAGGCATTTGGGCATCATCTGTACCTTATTATGCAGCACCTTCAATTTTCAGTCAACAAATTGAAACAAAAACAAACATTTTATTATCGTGTAACTAGCGTGTAATCAATACTTTCATAATCTCATGTTTTTATTTAGACTAATTCGTAATAGTTTACACAACAACGTTTATGAAACAGGATAGGTTGAAACGGCTATATCAAATGTAATCACAGAGTACTTTTGGGAGATCTTTAGCACAGATAACCAAATGTTGATGCGCTCTAGAAACATACTGATTCGTATTATCTGGTAGCTGATGCGAGCAAATGATCACTTGAGATTCTTTGATTCTTGATTCTTTGGGATAAAGACGTGTTCCGAGCTTGTCTTATTTATTTATTAACAATCACGTATTCAGGCTTTTTCTTCAATTCCAAATGTATATTTATATGGGAAAATTGTAATCAATATATGGGGTCGAAAGTAATGTAGGGATCAAAATGGACAAATCTTCATAATCTTTTTTAAATGCTTCTCAAAAATTTACGTTTAAAAATCAGATTGAACCGTACTCATTGTTTGTCAAAGGCAGTTAAATGTCAGGTCATGTAAGAATTCTTTGATGTAAGTGTAATTCTGTACACAACAAATTTTGTGTACAAATCTAATATCACCAAACTAGGTCAGAGAAACATCTATGTCTTAGCTTTTCTTTAAATAACCTTACATTTCTCACAAAACTCTTGATTTCTTAAAATCACACTACAAAAAATGTGATTTATTTAGAAGATATACATTGCGTGAAATAGATTTGTATATTCTAAATAATATGTTATACTGCTTTGTAGTATAAAGAAACAAAAGAAAAAATGTCTATACTTGACCAACATGATATTTTCACTGCAGTCCATACTGAGTTTTCTCTCTGAAAAGAAAGTGGCATAGACACAAATTAAACCCAGGTGCTTTTTTGGAAAGTTATCAATTCTAAATAATCATGCATAATAATCACATTATTGCGCATGTTTCTTTTGAAAAGTTCTAAACTTTCGGTTCTTCATTGCTATATTCATTACTAAAACTGGTCATGCTTTGCAATTTATGTGGTAAATTGTTACACAGTATTGTATTGAAGTACTGTAAAATTGGAAATTTTCGCGCTACATTAAGTTTCGCGCTTTTCGCGCCAAATTTAACGAGCGCGAAAATAAAAACGCGCGAATACATACATTTTGTGTGTAGGTCTATGTAAGGAAGCTCAAAATCGCGAAAATGAAAACAAGCGAAATTGTTAAAAATGGGCAAAACGCGCAAATTTAGACGCGCGAAAATTTCCACTTTTACAGTAGTAAGTAGATAGTACATAACAATTTTCCTTTGTTATTACAATATGTGCATATTTTGACAGTTTTGATGTGAAATAATAGTAAAAATCTTATTTCAAATAATGTATACTTTCATTTTCCGTTTTTACTTACTGAACGAGAAAGGTCGTGTTAACTTTAAGCGATGAAATGTGGTTTGAAATGATCTAGCTTTTATTCAGTACATTTATTAATATTTAGACACATTCCTATCATATTTTAAACTCAATAATTAGGTTAATGATGATATATTATTTGCATGTGAAATACTTACCAAAGATATTTTGAGCACTGTAATCTCTGCAACATTTCGTTCATTATATTCCTCTAGGGAACATAGCGGCAAAAACGGCATGAATGGAGACAAACCTGCAACTAACGGAGACACAGCTATAGTTATGTCAGATTTAGAATTAAAAGAAAAGGCAGTCGATGACGCTCCAGCTCCATAAATAACCTGCAGAAGCCTAAAAATGAGGCAGTATAGAAAGGGTTAATGTCTACTCTAGAACTTTACTTACATCTCTTTTAGTAGCACTTAATTTTGTGGGATGGGAAAATATGTTTATGAATCTGTTTTTAAATGTCAGAAAAATGCATGTCTGTTGGTAAACACAAGGATTTGTATTCTTAAAGTAAACTTATACTACACGTTTCAGATTGCCAATTACTTTTGTAACACCTTTCGAGAAAATTTGAACATATCTGAGAAATTCTTTATCTTGCAAATAAATTAATCTAGACTGCTGATGAAACCGTCTGTCTTGAATTGGTTGCCAGAATCAATACCAAATTTGTATATTCAAATATTTTTTTCATAATTTGATGGACACTTGTAGGTTTTACTTCAAGAATACAGGTCCCTGTGGCTACATATGGTTTGCACATCATCTTTAAAAAATACTAAAATGTGATATTGTAATGGAAATGTTTTGTGTTGTTAAATTGTTTAAATCATTAAAATGGTTGGGGTTGCAATGTCATGTAATCTACATGTATAGGTAATTAAGAATACAGTTAATGTGTTCATTTAGTTCTAATTGGCAATTTATCTGATCTGTTAGTTAGTAAGTATCACTTTCAGTGGCTTTCAACTTTCAATTTCATTTTCAGTACTAACTTTTGAATGTACATTGTCCATGTGTCAATTAAGGGATGGGTATTCAAAATATTACAGATAATTAGTTATTTTGTTCTTATCTTTGTAATGAAAATCGAGCAACATGGTTAAGATACTATACACATTTGGAGTATAACATTGGGGTTTAACATTATGTATAGCTGATTTAAAGGTCTTTATCTTACCTTATATATGTTTCTAGAAGTTGTCTTTTTCTTGACGAGATTCTTACTAGATGAATCACAACATGCAGCGCATGCAAAAGTTGGTTTAAAGCAAAATTGCAAAAGTAGTTAAGAGGTTGGTGGATGAAAGCAAATTTATCTTAATGTCGATATTGACAAGTACATACTTGGAAATATATAAATATTAGTTGTATTTTTAATTCAAAATAACTGATAGCAAGTATCAAAATCACATATTTTGTGAATAGTGCCATGTTTACGGCACTTGTTTCTAAAATTGTGTGATTGTAATGCTCCTTTTGCTGTTGCTAATGAAATCATCCCTTAACTGCATTGGAATGTGTATTGTGTACAACAAATTTTGGTAGTTGTGTGATTTGCTGGTGAATCTCTGATCAAGAACTATAATTCTTCTGAAAGAATGTTTGTAAGTTATCGATATTGTTTGTGATTTATAATTATTATAATTGTGCGCATCATCAAAACCAGTACTACATGAACATAAAGAAATGCTTGTCTGTCTGTCTTTCATGTGTAAATATCTGTCCTTATAGCACTAGGGAATTCTAAAAAGTAATTTAATCAAGATTCACAAAAGAAATATGCTCAACTTATGTTACATTTAAACAAATTTCTGTGACTAAAAAATAATGTATTTCTGTAATAATTAATATGCACTTGTTTATTCAACTCAACAGAAAACAACTTTTGAACTGATAAGAATTTTGTTTTGAATTCTTGATCATTTTTCTGTTTGCGTCATTGGTTCTAATTCATCCTGACTGTATATGGTGTATGGTTGTGTGACTTTAGGTAAACAAGTATATTTGCAATGACTTAGTCCTGTGTGGTGTACCTGGTACCTGATAATGGTACAAGGAAGTAGGAAATGCTCAAAACACCATGTAACCACAATCTAATTTCAGGTGACAAATCTCTATACCCTATTGTTTAACAACTCCAAGTTGATCATGGCTTTTGTTATTAATTTGAATACATTTTATACCTCAACTGGCCCGGATCTACCATATATTTAATTTCTTCCAATTCCTTTTTTGACTACATTGTACATGAATTTACGAGAACAAAGTAGAATAGTTTTAACGTCAGTGCAATTACTGCGACCTGACCTTTTAAATATTTTCAGTTCATATAACACAGTTATTTGTGTTCGCTCAGTAAGGCACACCTTTTTTTTTCGGTCTAAATGTATAAAATAAATTTAAATTTAACAAAAATGAGTGATCATTTATTGTTCCTTGTTCCTTGTACAAGTTGTAGCATTAACAGGTAGCATAATATGTTTATGTGTGTTTTCTGTAGAAATTCCTGTTAAATCAGTCGTAAACTATAGGCTGAGAGTATTAACTATTTTAAATAAATTTAGTAATATAGTCTGTAGAAAAGAGTACTGAAGTTAATTAGATATCAATTTAATATTGTAAATATTGTACACAAATAAGATTTGTATTAAATTTAGCAAATAATGTAGAGTATAAAGTATCCATATATTTGAGTAGGATCATCAAAGAGTTGAAGGAAAAACCAAGGAAACAAAATTTCATTTGACATGTTTGGGTATGGTGCAAGGTGGTATCTTCAGGTGAATATGTAATATATTTCCTAATTCCCCTTTTAAAGTACTCAGTGCTATACTCTAGAAACACATTTCACTTCAAGAAGTTCAAATACCAAGATTCAAATCCATTCATTTAGCCTTTATTGCAAGCTTTATTGCTAATTTGTTCAATTAAATAGTATAAATATTTGTAGACGGCCTTTATGCTTCACCAGTACCTCCGCATAAACATATTGTTTAATTAAATACACTTGTTAATCTTTATCAAAATGTTCAGCTGTAAAGCCTATTATACCCAAACTTGGTTTCAGGTGATAACTTGTTGAGTTTCACCATAAAGTTTTTCTCAGTGTCTTGTCATTTCAAATGTCCTCTGTCATCATAGTAAGTATCAGATTTTTAACTATTTTTGTATGTTCTATTTGTATCTTTGAAAGGAAATAAATAAACGAAAATATAAAATTCTACTTGTGTCTCAATTTGATGTGTGAATGTTTATCAATGGTCCTTATAATTACAAAAGAAAAACATGTTCTTTGGTCTGACAGTCCCAGATTTGCTTTTTTTTTTAAATTTTTGTCCCCTTTTAAATTGCAGTATCAGTAAATAAAAGTAAAACCAATTCTACATTTTGCATTCACTGCAAGTCAACCCAAAATACTTCCATGTATCCCTAAATGGTCTGGTTAATGATTGGCAACAAAAAATTAATTGTTGTTTTGAAGGTCAAAACATTTGATGTGATCAAGCAATTGTCTCAAGATACAGACAATTAAACTAAATATATCCTTGGTTTCCTATTATTTTGCAACTATTCAAATGCTCATATCTTTGGAGCCAATCGACCAATTTTCAACTGGATTTTCAGCAAAATGTAGTTTTAAAATTAATCAATACAATCAAGTATATGTAGAAATTGAATTTGACCGACTTCATACTTATTTTGCTTGATCATATCGTATTTGGAAATGTTTTGTTGCTAGCTTGTTTTCATGTGATGTTATCAAGCAAAATTAGTCTGAACTTGCAAATATTGATTTTAAAGGGGCTATGCCGATTTCAAGGTTCCCCTGGACTCAACCAGGAAGTAGTACTTGTTTTGATACCAAATGAAAGCCCATATTATTCTCGATTTTACCTCCATATTCATTGTACTTTTTGAGATATAATAAAAAATGTGAGTTTATTGATATACCGATTATTATTTTCTTTTGTATTATAATATAGCGTTCTCATCTCCAGTGTTACCCATATATATTTTTTCTGGTGCCTAAACGAGATGCTCCATTGAAGTGAAAGTTAGTTTGTAAAATATGTTTTTAGGGTTGATGTTAACTAGTTGGAGGTAAAAAAGGCATATATAAAAATCGGCATAGCCCCCTTTATGATACAGCAAAGTAAAGGAAGTAATGTCTATTATTTCCTATTGTTTTTTGCAGCCTCAAACTGCCCATATCTCTGGAACCAATCAACCAATTTTAACTGTTAACTTCAAAATGTAGATTTTTAAAGGGTGCATATTGTATAAAAGTAACAAATTGAATCTGACCAACTTCAGACATAATTTGCTTAATCACATCACATATTACTTCCTTTCTGCTGTTCAAATAAAATAATAAAGCTACTTCTACATCCTTACCTAGTTTAACTTGAAGGATGTTTAAGACAGGAAGTGTCAGGGCCACATCCCTGGGAACAACCACTGAAATTGCTGTGCCGCTATCAGGATAACCTCTCTTCCTTCCTGAGTTGGGAAGTAGTTCAAAACTAACACCTATTTTGATCAATGATTGGGCTTGTAATTGCAGCAAGATTCATTGCAAGCTATATTTGAGAACCTAAATTCCAATTGCAACAGAAAAATACTGTCTTTGGAAGAGCCATTCCCAAATGGCTAAACAAAAATAATCAAAAATCTACCTTGAAATTTGGAAAATTAAATAAATTGTTTACACCTAAACTTTAACTACACCTTAAGGGGTGTAGCATGGGTTGAAGAATTCTACCGAATATGACCAAACTGTGATTTACATTCTTTATTTCAGAAAGATACTTTATTAAAAGTTCTTAATATTTTTATCTATTATGAAAGATAGGTTCGTAGAAATGTCCTTTTGATGACGTATTGTTTTGCGGCAAGCACAAAATGGCGTCTTTAAGGAAGTGGTGTTTTCGAATAGAGCTTCTCTTTGTTTACGGTTTTCAAAGTCTTTGTTTTTCCAAAACTAAATAAAACTTCACTGAAAACTCATTTCTGATGATGTAGGAAGTAATCCTTCATGTTCATATTTACCAAGAAAATTTTATTGCAGGTTCATTCTAAAATAGAGAATGCATAATTAGCAATCGGTCATTTACTGTAAAAATCATGCAACTAGTGGTACCTCAATCACTGCACTAGCCTAATAGAAAGCAACATTGCAGTTTATACATGTGGTACAATTTTGAGAAACTGAAACCATTGCAGTTGTTTCATTGTTTCGGATTTGATATGAGCACAAACTTAGATTTCCACTATTACTTTTCACAGAATTCTTTACTTTCTTTGAAATAATTTTAAATATGGAAAAAGTAGCAGATAATTTGACCAAGATAAACCAACCTGGCCTGAGGCTGAACAATCATTGGTCCAAGCTTAGTACTTTGTGGCCCCAGTTTGTGGTGCAACAGAGTGGGTCAAAGATCACATATGGGTCATTTTGTTTTAAAAATTATTCCCCTGCAAATGTCATGCTATGATCATTAGAGTCACTTACCTGATGAAAATGACTCAGTGATGTGTTATGTGAAGACTGTTAACAAAAACTTATTTTCATCAACAAGTTATTAGTGATCACAAGTCTCAGTAGTATGTATGCAATAGTGATGTGTCATGTACAGAGTGTCCTAGAATTCTTTATACCCTGTTTGACAAAATATTAACGGAAAAAAACACAAATTTCTCTAATTACAATACCTGAATATAATGTTGAATATTTCTCCACTTCCTCTGCTATTTTCATCAAGATATTGTCATTCATTACGGGGTGGTATGACATGATTGAAAACTGATGAAAAGTGGATTTTAATTTTTCAGCAAAAGGAGTAACTCT
>JAUMTS010036686.1:0-17561 GCA_032273385.1 Ophiopholis aculeata | reverse complement strand
CATAATATTAAATGAAAATTTGTTTTGACAAATCCAAGAAAGTGAAGATGTTACTCACAGTTTTAGTTACGTTTTACTGCTAGCCTAGCAGCTTCTTCAAACTGGCAACTTCTAACACTCTACAAAGTCCTTTTATAGCTGCGGCATCTTCAAGTAGCTATAAAAACACAATACTAAGATTTGATACTTGTATTCTTAATAAGGTTCCTGATTCACAGTGGGAAAAACATTTAATGTTTCCCAAGTTACTATAAACGCATAAAAGCTGTCTTTTGCTGAACATGACTACTGCTGAAATAACATAACTGCTTAATGCACACGCTAACTAAATAAAGCCTGAAATTGACATGAATGTAATGTATGGCACTTAAATGTTATTTGACATGGCACTTGGCCATTGTACTGCAAAACTAATCTATTAATTGCAAAAATCATTGTTGCACAAGTTATGTTGCACCAGTATTGCCCCTGTCCTGATAAATATATGCAACAAGTTGAAACAAGCAAAACTTCATTTCTTGAATGTTTTTTTTATATGGAACTACATGCACAACAAAATTCAGAATAAAACATGCACATAACATTCTTCATTAACACGTCTTGCAAATATAAACTTGTTAAGAACAAATTTGTCCAAAGCTTCAGTAACAAACTTTGCCGTGTAATTTATTTTATCTTTTTTAAATTAACTTTACTCAAAATTAAACAGATTATGAAACAATGATAAAAATCATCAAAGAGATTTAAAACAATCCACAGAACAACAAGGACATCTTTACCTTGTTAACGTTTTTGAGAGCTCATCATCAGGCAGGATAAAACTTATCATTTGGTCAAATATGTCAATTAACATCCCACATTCAATTCAAGTGTAAGTATCAAGTAACTAACTGTAAAGTAAACTTGAAAATCACATTCTTGCTCAGAACTAATCAAGCAAATATTTTATTGAGGTATTTGTCCTTCAATCATCTGCACCAAACTCATGCATTAGCTTCTGGATCATGTAACAAAAACTAACCCAAATCTGCATTATGACAAAGAACTTGATGACAATGAGCATGTTTTGGCACTGGATAATCCACCACCATTATTTCTATGCAGGCACCCCACAAAGCCTAGCGTCAGATCGGAGAAACTCAAGAGGAGGGAGAGGTGTGTGGGATTGTATTTTATATAGGGATTATTATAAACCAAAGTGCATTATGGGATAGCATCTCAAATCCCAGATAAGCCTGTTCAAGATAGGTTTTTGAAGTTTAATATAACAACAAGCACTTATATAGCGCTATTTTTCTAGAAACAATATCTAATCTGAGGATTATAACTAAATATATTGTAATTTCAAGACCGGCTGACTTAATTTATTACAAAATAGGTGATATTAGTAATCAAGTGTAAGATTGTATTTGAACTACAAGTATCATTATTAACTCCCCATTTTCATCAACAAGTTCACTGCCCATATCATATAGTTAGCTTCAATCTAGGATTCATATTCTAATATTCAAAGCAATATTTTCATGTGAAGCTTCCGCAACTTAGTGGTTGCTGTTCAGTAACTTTTGGAGGCACTATTGTCAGTATCTCTTTTTAGAGTACTCTGTGGTTAATGCATAGTACACGGGTTGTAAGAATTTTGCTGTGTCAGCAAAAAAACAAAAAATTGGTGTATGTTGTTAATGGAACTTTCAAAAAGTATTGAAAATAGGTTTTATTCATAATTTCTTGAGTATTATTAATACAATTATGGGTATGTGGAAAGTGATACAGTGTAGTGTATTCAATAAAGCACTGCTTGTAACGGTAGATTGTACAACAGCTAGCTAATTAATTAATAACTTGGTATTGCATATTTGTGTGTAGTCTTTCAATTTTCAATTAGTATGCTATAAATGTTCATAACAGTTTATATTATTATATTATTAGTAATCATAATTCATAGCATGATTTTAGTGTAGATTTTGTTTACTGCTCATGTTGTAGTGGTTTCATTCTATCACATTTGTAATCCTAGTTTGTATCAGTTTTTAAAAGATATTAAGCAAGTTGTATGATCACATTTTCATTTACCAAAGTTTAAATTGTAAGATTTGATGAAATTGTTTAATCTTTCCTACCTTTATTAACTGATTTTTTGTTGATTTTTTCATTCAGATTCAACCAACTCTGGGGATAATATGTACACAATTATGAAACCTGTTCCGGGACCTGGTATGGGACCAGGGGTAAGTCCAATCTGTTTAAGAAAATTTGAGTTTTTTCATAAATGATGTAAGTAATGGGTGGAGTGAGCGAAGACCCAGGTTCTTTGATATTATACACGTCACACTTAATCAGCATAGATGTACTGCATGTTGCAAGCAACGCATGCAGTACGCAAAGTATCTGTAAAAAAATGAAAATATCATTGTAGGTATAATTGAATGAAGCTCAAAAGTTTTTACACTATAGTCCTGTTCACCTCATCGTGACAGTAGAAAATCCGTACACTGTGAAGAGATGGCACTAGAATGGATGCGTAATTTGTTGCGTACATTATCAAAGCGCTGGCGTCGTTCTGAAGCGCGGGCGAATGGACAAGTGCGAACAAGGCATAGCGTGTGCGTAAGCTACTGCGCGCGCAACCTGCCGTCCCTTCAACTTGTAAACCAACGATTTCCCACTGTCAGCTACTGTCACGATGAAGTGAACAGGACTATAGTCAAACTTTTGACTTTTAATAACAAAAGTTGCAAAATGTAATGTCTAACTAGTAAATAATTTCATCATGACAGTGGCGTATTTGCAGACACAAACATCACAATTAAGTGACTTGACTTGAACATAAGTCCATCTTTAGTTGATTTCTGATTTATAAACAGTATAGACGTCTAAATATCTTTTCTTTTATCCCAATCCCAAAATAATATGACTGATCTGAATTTAAGTGGCCCAACTGAGCTATAATAAACTTTAACCAAATGTTTTAATTAAATCTTCCCAATCCATTTTCAGAGTTTTCCAATGGGCTCAGGACCAGATGGACCCATGCCCATGGGCCAAGACATTCCCCCTGTTATGAACGGTGAGTAATACATATGTTAAATAGACAAAAGTATCAACATAAATGGCTAAATTATCTATAACGAGTCCTATCTAAAGTTTACATTATGACTGCCCGATTCAGGACCAAGTGGCCCCAGAACAATAGGAGGCCAAGACACTCCCCTGTGATGAGTAATATATTTGAACTAGACCCCCCCAAAAAAATCAGTAATAGATAGCTAAACTATTCATAAATGGGTCCTTGTTGCGATAAAAAAATTATTCTAGAAGTACCATTTATATGAGCTCTTTTTCTAGACCTACAAAGTTGTAATAAACATTTACAAATTATGTAACTCTAATGATTTTATTGTGATTTGTATTTAGGTGATATGGACGGCATGCCAAAAAATTCCCCTGCTAGTAATCCCACTGGTGGAGGGCCGGGCACGCCGAGGGAAGACAACGGAGACATGTCAGGACAATTGTTTCCAGGACCCTTCCAAGATAATGTAAGTCAACCATAGATTTTAGAGAAGGAGATGCTAGACCTCATATACTGCCTATCAGTTATTATAGGGCTGAATTTTTAGATGTAAGGGTCTTGCAAATTTGAAACGAACAGATGAAACTAAAAAGCATTCATATCTGCAAGCAAAATATGTGTCATAATCTTAAGTTTTCAAACTGTGCGGAAATATTTGGTGATATAAAATAATATAAAACAGTTTCTTTCAATTTTGTTGTTAAAAATATCATACTTTTGTCTCATAAATATGACAAATAACACATATTTATGATGCCTGAGTGCGCACCATGCAATTCGGCAGGTGTATCACATAGTGGCGTATCATGATTTGTTGTCAGTTTTACGCAAAATTTGTTTTACATAATATGCTTTTCTATATATCAAAATCTTAAAGCTCCAAATTAATTACCAAATTAGAAGTAATTAATGTTGATGTATCCTAAGATACATTCATATTGACGTATCTCCTTTTCCACACATTTGACGTCACTATGTAATACGCCAGACGAATTGTAAAAAATTAATGCATGCACGGGAGTGTTTGCAAAGTGTATGAATTTGTTTTAAGACCTGTCTCAGAGTTTTGTACTAAAATCGTTCTTGTTGGTTATTCTTTTGACCTCATTTTGCACAGGAACAGAATGAATCAGCAGCGATACTTAAGATCAAAGAAACAATGCAGGAAGAAGCAAAAAGATTTGAAAAAGACACTCCCTCAGATCATCCGGACTACTTCATGCAATCATCAATGATCTTATCACACCCCCTACCTACCTACAGGCCAATCTGAACAAGACTGATGAGAATTATATATATCGGGGTTTATACGTATGACCTCATTTTTGAAAAGGTCAGTGACCCCAAAATGTCGAAAATGAGAAATATTAAAATGTGACCGGGAGTATTTTTTGGTAAAAAAATCAATATGGTCAGCTGCCGAAATTGCAGAGTTGTATTCAATCAAGACCAACTAACCGAAGGACCGATGCCTCTTGACGAAGTTTGGAAATCTACAAATTTGTTCCAGTATGACAACAAGGGCGCAAGTTTTACCCAGAATGCAGCTGGCTATCGATAACCTGCTTGCGCTTTTATTGGTCAATTTCCTGCATTGTATTCATCTTCAGGATTTGTGTGAGTTTGTCGAATGTTTGTGGAGGAGTCGTCTTTATTTCCTGGAAGATTTGGAAGAAAGGTTGATTTCGTCAACAGCATGGTTCGTTTTTTATTCAAGTCATTCTAAATACGCCCTTGCAAAAGAAGGATGCACAACAGATTTATTATATTTGTGTTTCAAATACATGTTTTTTTATTTGCATGTGTGCTATTTTGTATTACTTACAAATATGTAGAATCCAGGCTAGACGTGTGTTCCCAATTTAGTAAGTTGAAAAATCCTGAATTCAGAATTTAGTAGCATTTTTAAACACTCGTTTTATTTATTGTTGAGCAATCAATCAATGTAAATCAAGATACAATATTTATGTTCATGGACCAACAAATAATCTTTTAAGGTGCCGTTAGACCTCATCATTAGACATCTTCTGATGATAGTCTTTTAAGCTTATGTGTACACAATACACGTTATCATAACAGAAGACTAGCACCAGAAGATGTTAAACAGTGAATTTTGAAGGCATCTTACGGCTTCAATCAAATTTATTTTTGACTTTTAGAATTATTGACTTTAAAATGTCAACAGAAATTGATGCAACACTAAGTAGTCTGGAGCTACATACTTGTGGACACTGGTATTCTTATTGTTTAGTATCACTGCATTATAGCATTTTATTCTCACCTTCAAGGGCAAGGTTTCATTCCCTGCATGTATGCAATGTACAAACTTGATGACCTGGTGGTCTCTGGGTGCCCTGGGGTCAGGAATCATTTACTATGTCATGGAATTATGACAAATCGGTGCAGTATTCCCCACCATTTTAGTTTTTTGACCTGTATGAGTTTGTATAAATTATTTGAGTCTGTTGTTATTTTACAGCTTAAAAGTAGATTCTTTTTTGTTGATGTATTTAAGATTCATCATTGTAAGCGTAATTTAAAAAGAACAGGGTGTGTATAGAAACTAAACACTGAAATGACCAAACCATCTTTCATTTTGTGTTCCGGAGAACACAGTAGTCTATAATAGCGGCAATGTATCTATCTTTCAAACAGTTCTAAATTATAATTTGACCTTTGTATATAAAGGTGCACACTATACTTGTTCCAGGGTAAATTCCCACAATCCCTTTCTGCATTTTATTTTATCGATTAACTATGCAGCTGGGTTACCAAGGCAACAACAATGAGTAAACATGTATTCCAAGATGGACTTAATTGTGTGTTATTTTTGTGGCTATTAACCCTTCCCATGCGTTATGCAAAAGGGACAAAATCATGTAAGAAATCAAATTCAAATTGTTTTCAAGGTACATAGTGACCAGTTTTCAGAAATATACTATATTCAGTATTTTTTCTAGTCCCATGTCATTTATGTTGATAATAATTAAAAAACGCTGAAAGTCACTTGAATTAAGCATACACTTATTTTTAAAACTAATGATTCCGAATCTAGTTTCATATCAACAATTATATTGAACAGTCTAGTTTCAAATTATCTGTGGTGGAATCAGATGTTTAAATAGCCTACATGCAAAAAGATGAAACTTGATTTTGACAGTAATAAAAAAAGGGTACATTTCTTGGAAAAGAGATCCAATTATTGAATTTAAATTATTTGAAATGTTATGAGCACTGCCAATGGTGACTTAATTAATAACTACAATGATTATAATGGTGGCAAGAATATGACCATAAATGGTATTTATTAATTTATTATTTTCCAGAAAGAGTTGTGTAAGTGATAGTATGACAATGGAATTTGTTTAATAATTCCGTAAAATGTTTTCTCTTCTATAACCAATTATTTTAAAATGAGTAGTAAGATTTTGATATGACAGTGTTGCATTCTGAAATGACAATGTTGCATTTTGAAATTATGGCAACAATTCTTATTGTAAAACAGAATACCTCATTATTATCATATAACTACTCAGAATGCACCATGATAATTAATATGAAACCTTTTCTGGGAAACTTTAGTTTCATAATATCTCATCCCTAATTATGATCCATGTAACCCTTATTGACTAAAAAATAAACCCAGTTATAAAACTTTGTGGTTTATAATAAACTTTTTAGTTGAGAGGAAGCTTTTTAAGCATTATACTCTCGAAGACCCTTTATCAGATTTAAAGCAAGTGTGTGACACAATTGGTTGGCTGTAATGTACTCACGTTTAGGAGCAGCATCATCATCATGATATATGTTTGAGGCTCTTAACACAGTGGTTTAGGTCTGAATTGATGTACAGTAATTTACCCACAGCGCATCTGAACAGACTATCAATGTTTTAAAAGATTCTGTGTCAAAGTGACATGTAATACGATTAGTTGCCCGAGCAATTGCTCCAAACAAGCCACAGGGTTTACAGGGGATGTCAATATATGACAGTGTTGATTATTTTGATATGCGGCAAAGTTTGAAAAACAGCATGCATGGCCCCAGACGACAATAGTCATTATACAGTGCGGGAAATTCAAATTTATCTGTGTATAGCGTGTGCCCTGTCAACCCTGTAGGTTCCTGTCACTTGGGACTGGTTACTACGAATTATTACATAGACAATTTTCAGTGAATACTGGTATGCTACTTCAATCATACATTGTGCAATACGGAATATGAACTTCAATTACCATTCATTATAAATCTGTGTTGCACTACTGTAGTAACTTAACAGATGATTTCTGTTCTACATTGAATCCAGATCATAAACTACACAGTAAAATTCTTACCTGGTAGGCTCCTAACATGTTGCCATAACTCTTCAGTTGATGATGTGGTAGGAGCCTACCACACAACTGCCTGTGTAATCCAGAGTTCCTACAGAGCTCCTTAGGGGTCAGAGTACCTACACAGTCCTAGCTCCAAGTACCTATGGAGGTGAAAGGGTTGTAGCCACTTTGTAGTAACACTGGGAGGAAAAGCACAAGCAGGGTCTGCTCAACTCAAAAGTCATGAATCTGGCTGTGTATGCATAAAATGTCACAATTGTCTTTGGAAGCAGATTTACTGTGATCCTTATTCAAATTACTTGATTTGAGGTATTCATGAACAGGCTTTCTAAAAAACATTGTAATTGCATAATTGCATAACTTTATAAACAAATTTCAAAGGAATGTGATTTTATTCAATTTGAGTATGATAATACAAACTCCAGCAAATGACTCAATATGATGAACCACTGATAACAAGTTTTGTAGATATACCTTTTCTGCAATCCTTTGCATTATGATTTCTTCCTTTTTGTCTTTGTACCAGGCTGAATTCTGATTGGACAAAATTACCATATAATTTGCATAATATTTGTACATAATCAGTGATTTGGGTAACTAAATGGGTATTTATAATCTGTACTTTTTATTTGATAAGGTGTTCTTTACGGTTGTGTGTAGAATAAGTTACTTACTGGAAATATTTAGCATCAATTTGTTACAATAATTGCCAAACTCACATTTTGCAAGGCGTTTTTTTGGTTTTGGAATTATTACAGCTACTAGTATTTCCTGTAAACCCATATAATGTAAAATTGACCCAGCCGGTTGAGCGATCGGCCTAGAAGAATTGGAAGACTGAACATAGTCATTTGTAAGAGGGTTTTGGATAAAGAAATATGTTATGAAACTTGCCGCTGGCAGCTCTTCAGTTCTGTTGAATAAATCTGGTGGCTTCTCAATTAGTTATTTTCCTTACTGTATTGTAAATGTTCCAAAACCAAAAGCTATTTCTTACAGGCAATGAGTTAAGTAGTTATTGTTATAAGTTGATGATACATCAAATTACTGAAAACTATGTTAAAGAGAGGGGACATATTCAAGGAAAAGTGCAAACATACTGAATCCAATTTTGTATTTGTTTCAGCAGCTTAAGCTTAACTTTTCAAAGCTTACATCCTTCTTGTTCCATGCTATATTAATAAGATCATACCCAAGGTTGAAGTCCACTGACATTAACAGAATATGAACTTTGCATAGCTCTTTCTAGACCTTTATCTTTTGGTTGCCTCTGTTACATTGGTATAAAGCTGAAACCGTAATTCATTTGATGGTGACTAAAGACTTGGCGCGTAATTGAATGAATGCATTATGCTTAGTCATTTTTTGCGCACACAAACCATGCAATCTGGTAATACGCTGCAATTTTGCGCACTGTCACGACAAAATGAAAAAGGATATCTCTAGCATCAGTGAGTTACTTGCAATTTAAAATAACAGGGAAAAAATCTTAAGTTAGGTGTCGTTATTTATATTAAAGTTCACATCTTGCCTTATGCAAGGTGTACACGTTAAGAAGTAAATAAACTTCAGTCTTGGGCATGATGTTATCGCTAATGTGCCGGAAATGAACTGTTCAACTCTTGGTCATTAGGAGTAATTTCAACTGGTGTGAAAAACATTCAAATTTATGGTGCATATATTTATTTTCCTGTTATGCTAAAAAACAACTTATAGAAAAAAATGATTTTTGACTCATGTTGACTCACTCCAAACAACTTCAAATTTTCATTGTATTTTCAGATTTGTGTTTTTTGAATAAATCTGAATAGGTGTACATATGCATTGTTTAAGTGTACAGAAGTCGGACAAGTGTAAAATGTAGATACACATTTAAAAAAAGAAAATGAAAGAAATGAAATGCAAACTTGATATATCAGATCTTCATTTTTTCGGGGATACGATGAGTAGTTGTTGTCAGTGCTGAGAAAAATGAAAAATTTTCCCCGGCAAATTTTTTCAAAAACGGGGTAAAAATTTCGGAAGTGAATATTTGCGGAAACTCCCTGAACTTTTATACCCTTTATATTGAGAAAAAAGGGGAAATTCTTGTGTACAATATTTGTAAGAGGCGCAGATGAGAGAGGAGAGTAAAATTGATATGTGTCCTCGATTTTATTTATCACAATGGTAATTATGTATGTAGAGAAGAAGATGATATTGTGTTGCTATTGTTCTGTGTATGTTGTTCAATAATTCTCCTTTTTAGCTTCTAGATGTGTTTGTTGGGAGCAAAATTTATTACTGGGGAATTTATGGGAGGCGTGTTCCAATGATTCTGCTCGGATTTGTAATTGAAATGTGGCAACTTGCTTTTATATAATTTCAAGTGAAAATTGTACATTTTGGTGCATGTACTTTTCCCCGTTACTGTCTGCGACCTCATGACATTCTGACCTGTGAACTTTGACCTTTTGGTTGACTAAATTAGTAGTATTTGGAATCTTATAAATTATGAAACAAAACTACTTATTCAATAATTCAACGCAGTGAAATTTTACCGGAAAAAATTATGCAATTTAGAAGTCTGTTTTTCCTTTCAATATGACTTTCAAGACCAAATTTGGCTGCTGATAAAAGATTACACATCACCAGAAATTTGAAGCACGTTTCCCAATTTGTTGATAGGGATTTATCTTTATCCCTTCGGAAAAAATAAAGTAAGTTATACTGGGACGACTAGATGGCACTTTGTGCTGTGTGAGTTCAAAAAAGTTGTTATGGAATGGCTGCTATTTGCAATTGTTTATCAATAAATTGATTACAAGTATTCTCAAAACATCTGTGACCCAAGGCAACTTTTTGTCTCAGTCCAGGACAGGATAGAAAACAGACCCAATTTCTTTTTTCAACATTTATTCACAATAATGAAACGCCTACAAAATTGCTAAAAGTGCAGCGATTACATATACAGGCATTTTGCACTCACACAGCAAATATTTTTAAGTAGACCAATTTTCTGTTTCTTTTTTGGATACTAGTATGTAGGTTTAGACTGATACTGTATGTATTTGCTATTGTAAGTATTATTGTACAATCAAACAACTGTGACAAAGACCACAGAAAGATTCCCTGCCATAGTTGATGTTAGCCTCCTGCACATGCTCAGGGGGAAGTGTAATATTATAGTCCTAGGGGTTCACGCTTGTCATGTGCAAGGGGCTAAAGTCAGCTTTGGTGGGCTAATAATAAATATTGTCCCCTTTGTTTTTGTTGCCTGACTCGAATGTAAAAGTGAACTATTTTTTTGTTTCACTAGATCACTCTATGTTGAACACAATTAGTGACATGATTATCTAATCCTTAAACCAAAACAATTCTTCATACTTGTCATGGTGAAACGTCACATTGTGTTTATGAAAAAAAATACCATGTGCTGTATGAGATTTGGAATTAGCATTCTGTTAAATTCTCACTCTTGATGTCAGTCACTACTAGCCACCTATCTACCCCTTATGTCAGCAATGGTATATTCCATTACATGCAGCAAGTATGTGTAGTGGGATATACCATTTAGTCTAATTAGGGAGTAACAGGGTTAACAGTGACATATTTTTAAAACCATATCACCAATAATTATCTTTCTTGTGCGAACTGTACATTTAGAACCATCCCTCAGTGTTATTCACTGTAAATACACATGGTGTCCACAAATACCAGTAATTTGACAGGGTACTTTGGACACCTATTTATCTGTTCAGACATTTTTGATGGTCTGTAACACTTTGTAGTTTTCAAAAACTTTGTTTTATTTTGCTCGACATCTTTGTAAAACCAACTGCATCTTTTTAAGACAAAGGTTGTACAGTATAATTAATATATTTAAAAACAGTAGCACCTTTGACTGATGTGGTTGTAGAAAAAAAATCATGTATAGAACTCGACAGCATTGTTTGAATATAAATGTGAACTGGTGGTTCACATACCATGGTCTGAACTTTGACCTTTATTTTTGCATTTCTTTTCTTATTCCGTTCTGGTGTTTTTGCGTGCACATTCTACGTCAAAATGTCCCCTTTTTGGAGGAGAAATTTTATGCGGGTTTTTGAGGGACCTATATTTAGTACCTCCCTATTCAGCTGTCATGCATGTTGCAATTGTGTGCATTTTTACATTGAGATTTGAAAAATGAAACATAAAAATACTTGTCATCTGTTTATTTATTAACGGTCATAATATATGCAATAAATGTGTTTCAAGCATGGTCTAAGAATCACAGAGTGGTTTTATACACAAGTGAGCAAATGTTGCAGTATTTCATAAAAGCAGTATTTTTATCCAATTTGAGAATAATTTGAAATGTTAAATAATAAAAATGATTTCAGGATTCATGGTGTTAAATATATGTGGAAAGCTTGGTCTTTATCTGTATTCAATTTTGTTTGCAAAATTGTAAAAGTATAACAAAAGCAACTTGTTTTCTTAAAAAAATTGAGCTTTTTTTGATAGATGTGACTTTCGATAGATTTTATTTAATTTTTGGATCGAAAGCTTTTTTGAAGTTCATGTGAAATTAATTTGTAAAAGTGCACATAATTACAACATGCAAATATTCTTCGTAGTGTATACTATACCATTATAAGTTGTGTGTCCACCCTGTAATTATCATTGTAGGATGAGGCTATCCTATACTAGATACATAAACAATCTCATCACTAGGAAGCACTAGGCCAACTCATATATATAATGCATAGAGTTCTGGTATTACTTTGGGTATTTAATTTAACACAGACCTTCAATGCAAAGTTCATTTTGATGATGAGATTGTATGTGTGTTTATGTATGTCCATTCATATGAGTAGATGAGTTTTTCTCCTATCCTTTGTAGAGGATGCAGAAGTCATCATGTCAATAACAAAAAAAAAATGAGGAACAAACCAACATCGTTGTCTTGTGTATTTTATTTATCATGTTCTGACTATTAAAAACTTTTAGAATATTGAGCCCTTGCACTTTCAGGTGTTGTTGGATTCCATTGAAAACACACAGACTGGTCCCTTTCCACATAGAGTAAGGACTTTCACAGATGATTCAACCATTTGAGGTTAATAAATGTGTATGTTTTGTTCCGAAAGAAATTAGACAAACCCAGTGCACACTTGACAATATTGATACGTTTCCTATGCACAACACCGCATGTTGAGTGTTTTGGACACAAAGAGGATAACAACTTCTTTAAGCTTCTTTACTAGTAAAAATAATCAAATTAATACCTGTAAAACATAAACAATATATTGAAATTTACCTGGGAAGAAAATCGATCGAAATTTGCCAAACATGAACCAGATACCTCTGGCTTGAGAAGCAAAGCCAGTAGAGAAAAACACTTACACTGTTTATACAGAAATCACATTTCAAACAGTCACATTAGTCTTGACTTACTGCAGCTCTGCAGGAGCCATTTTGATTTGCAAATTGCGCCAATATCAAGCTTACTTTCAAGAACAGTCATACTATTGGTCCATAAAATACCCAAACACGCAGCCTGCATCTAAATCCAAACCTCTAGGCCAATTTCGCGACATACAGGCTTATTGCGGGAACATAGATAGCAGTATTTAACCATCCAGACAAGGAAAGTCAATAACTATCATGTGATAGTGATTACAATACTTGGTTTACAACAACAATTTTTTTTGAAGAAAGCATATAAAATCCTGATATCCACTGCATCTTGGTTAAATCATGATGTATAATTCAAAAACGAAACCTTAAAACAGAGATGTGATTTTCAGAAAATTTCCGGAAATACAGAAAAATGTGAGAATTTTCAGGAAATTTTTTTTAAAAAAATCCAGAAAATCTCGAAAATAAAAAAATAATAAAAATTTAAAGACTAGAGGGCGCTAATATTGTAATAAGCCTTAACGGACGATGTCTAATTGTGAAATTGATCCTATTAGTGCCAAAACCCAGGAGCTTCCGGAGGCGCTGCCCCTGGACCCCCGTCGGTGAGGTGCGAGAGCTCTACTCGCTATGCTATGCCATTTTTCAGGAAATTTCTCAATCACTCTGTCACATCTCTGCTTAAATCTGTTTTGGATGTAAATATGAAGAGGCAACGGATTCAAATAGTACCACCATGTTAGAAATAATTGGAACACTTGGACTTGTTTCAGTTTTTTCTTCTTCAAAATGATGTATAATTGTTGTCAGAATCTTTCTTTTCATTTTTTTGTACAATTAGCTTGAACCGGAGTAATTATGCAATGTTACAAAAATAAATTCTACATTTAGACTAATTTATGAGAAGCTGTGTAACATTTCAAATAATGGCATAGAAATCTTAAAAAAGGGTATCCAAGCAAATACATTTAAGGCGGTTTTAATTGAGTGTAGTAAAAGAAGTTCTTATGTGTGGAAAAATAGTAATAGCTGTTGAGATTTTTTTAAAAATTTTATGAAGTATCCATTCGTGTTTTAGTGGCATATCAGCAATTTAAGGAAGCTTTTATAACTTTTAAATTATTAGCAAAATTGTTGAAACCAAATAATACATCTTTGTTCATAAACACCTTTTTGAAGAAAAAAATGGTCATATATTTTTTAAAGCATTTTTCAACATATTAACTTATTTTACAACACTCTTTAATTAAACTTTCTAAAAGCTCCAATAATATAAACTTCTTTAATATAGATCTCATTTACAAACTTTAAAAAATAAATTTCATCTGTGTATAATACACTATTTCAGTTAACGTCACAATTTCAGAGAGTATATACAACTTTTGCAACAAATAAACTTCACCCGAGATCAGAATGTCAGTGATGTTACTTCCTTTCATTAAAGCATCTCTCAATGCACGCCCACGTTTATGATTGCGTTTTAATAGTCCTACAACAAAATGTGCAAGATAGTAAACAAGGTGCAAAAAGCAACACAGCGCCATGGAGAAAGGCCTTTGATATCACTACCATTCTGAGCCCAGGTTAAACCAAAGTAATTCTGGTTCCTTACTAGTTTACAAAAAAGAAGCCACAACTGTTTAATTCTAATCAACCAAAGCATTAAATCAGAGTGACGACAGGCTGTTATAAAACAACGGAGTGACGACAGGCTGTTATAAAACAGTGTTGCACATTAGCTCGTAATTGTGCCACATTTGTCAATATTTCATAAAATGCAAATATTTTACACTGCATGATTATGTCTGTGTAAAATAACGAACTAATATAGTGATACTCTGAATAATTGGTAGTATACCATCATCAAGATCCCAGGTGCAAGCTGAGTATAAAGTTTCAAAACAATTATTACCCAAAACAAATGTGTTATTATATTGTATTTAAGTATGTAAGTTGTTTTGTTTCTCTACCATTTTAATATGGGTTGTTATGTCATTTATTGGAAATAGGCATTACTACTGTAATAAAGTTCAAACATACAGTGCTACCATAAGAGAATATACAGTATCTAAAATTCATCAAATAAAGATTCTCAGTACAAATCCAAATATTAAGGTATATTTTGACGTCCTATCAGGAGTCTTGTTCACGGTTCACATGACATCAAGATTTTTCTAGATGTTGGCAAACTTCTATGTTTATCGGAATGACGTAGCCAAATTTGTTGGTTGCCGCTTTGTGATTATTTGATCATAAATCTGATCAAGTCTATATGCTCCCTGGTCCTTCATCATGGTGTTAACTCCCCTGCTTCCGATCCAAATAGCTAGAAACACCCCCAATGTCATGTGAACACGGCTCCTAATAGAATGTCGAAAGATATTGAGTGAGTACCTCAATATTTGGATATGTACTGAGAATCGTTATCTATTGACTTAATGAACAATCCTGATAAATCTATTTCAAGTATCTAAAATTGTGTATCAGTATCATTTTCAAATAAGATGTTCTGATACAATTGCTCTTGCTTCTTGACACTCTTTGCCTTCATACCATCTCCCCCAGATGCACCACTTTCTGCACCAGATGGCCTCACAGCCCTTCCATCGATGGTCGACTTAGGCCTTGGTCTACCAGTGGGTTTTGGCTTTGTGCTCAGCACCATTGGTTTAGGTTTGATGGGAGCTGACTTTCTTCTGCTTGACGGCGTGCTTTTTAGAGATGATGTTGCTTCACTATTGGAGGCACCAGAGGGAATATTTGAATCACCCAGAGGCTTTTCAATCTTTCCTTCTGCGTTTTCCTTAGTTTCTTTCTTGACTTCGTGGATGATGTTTTGGTTGCCATAGATTGCAGAATCTTCCTGCTTCTTCTTTGATTTTTCCTTTGTTTTGCTCATCTTAGCTGCATTTTCATAGGTTTTCATCTTGCTTGCATAGTCATCAAATGCCTTGAGATATTCCAGGATGGTCTCATAGCAGAACAGATACTTTGTCTGATG
Source organism: Ophiopholis aculeata (assembly GCA_032273385.1). Classification (NCBI taxonomy): domain Eukaryota; kingdom Metazoa; phylum Echinodermata; class Ophiuroidea; order Amphilepidida; family Ophiactidae; genus Ophiopholis; species Ophiopholis aculeata. The sequence continues at coordinate 1,768 of JAUMTS010036686.1, read as the reverse complement.
GGGAAAAACAAAGGAACGATTAAACACACAACACATATATTATCTTTCTACACAAATCTCAAACTATCTGCTGATCGTGTTACTGCTAGTTGCTACAAAGAACTATATCCCTCTGATATGTGAATACACAAGCCAATTAAATCTATGCCCGTACATATAAGCATCATAAAAACATTAAAGTTCTTATGTGTGTAGGGGTTATCTTCAAAAGGTTAAATCAAATCGATCATAATTTAACTCAAACTTTAATATTTAAACAATAAACATTTAGCTGCAGTTGATTGAGAATACATTTTTTCATATTTTGTATAATTAGGAAGCTGAATATGAAGAAGCTTGGATGTTCAAACAATTACAAAATTAAAAAGTTCAATTTTACTTTATATATAATTTGAGCTTGTTCCTGCTACACTGCTAGGTTTTACAGATCTGTTTTGTAGAGGGCCGTTTGGCTATCAGCTATCACTCATCACAAACTCTGAATGCTTTCAAACCAGTGGCAATGCTGCATGCAAGCTGGATGTTAACTTATTGCTTACCGGAGTGTCTACCATATTAGTACGGTGGATCCTGAGTTCCTTGACATTCTGCAAGACATCTGCTCCTTGTTCTTCTCTCACCTGGTCAAGACATTTCTGGATGGCACAAAAGGCACCTGTACGACCAGCAGCGTTCCTGGGGTTATAGAAGGATTGATGAAAGAAACAACATACATGTATTTTGAATTATCAAAGCACATTATGACGACTTCAAAGCCTTAACACTTTAATGTAAGTTTTGCAAAATAGATTTTACAAAAAATAGTGTAATACTGAAAATAGCAGAACTACCATGACGTGTTATTACCGGTACCGAAATGAGATTTTTGGAAACTTACATGCACATCACTACAATAGGTCCAGGCGCTTCCAGTGTTTTCTGCCATTTCTCCACGGCTGATATGAGTTGTAGTATCCCATTTGATGCAGCAGGTCTCTCATCACCCATAGGCCATGTCATGAATTGGAAATGACGGACTTGGATTGGGCTCTTCACATCCTGTTTTAGTTAATGATAATAGAATAATTTAGTCCAAGTTGCATCTATACTAGTGTAGTCAAGTATGTATAAGTGTTATAGCTGCAAGGGGATCACTTGTGTTCCAACTTAAGCGTTAGCACAATTTATGATGTTTTTTGTACTTAGCAAGATACCCAAATATCTCGTTTATGGTATATATCTGAAACATGGTTACAATTCACACAGTAGATATTCGAGAGTTAAAAGTTATAAGTGATTTGTCATCAAATACCTATGATAACAGTGATTGTGCCAAAAAATCAAGAAATGACAAAAAGGTCAAATGTTTGTGAAATTTGAAAACAAGTATCTTATCATCATCCAATTGATACACTTTGTTGCCTTTGCTTGTTAAGGTTGGTATAAACCCACTATTTTTGGACATTTTGTTCTAGCTATAACTCGTGAACCGCTCATTAAAAAATATAAAAGTACACATTTTTGGATCGGCATTGACGAGCTGAACACATTTATGACGTCACATTTTGGCAAAAAATCACGGTTTTGAAAAAAACCGTAAAAAACCGTGGTTTTCGGCCCTAAATTTCTTGGAAAGCCTAACTAATCTTTGGTTTGTTATTTTGTTGAATTTTTTTAACTTTTTGGAAACTAAATCTAATTGTCTAGGAGCAGTTTTCTCGAAATTTTGAATTTCGCAATATTTTTCAAAATATTTCCAAAAAAGGTCAAAATTTCCATATTTTTCAAA
>JAUMTS010036464.1:0-11168 GCA_032273385.1 Ophiopholis aculeata | reverse complement strand
CTCTATCATAAATATTGTTACACTATATTGAAAACTTGGGGTTGTTAAGTTGTTTTTGTATTTCATTGTTTCCAATTTTGTGTTCAAGGGAATAGTCTGTTTTTTTTTATTTAAGTTGATGTAAGTTAAACTTTATATAGAATCTAAAAACGAAATGCCATAACTTTGTTTCTGTTCAAACGTCATATACTCGAAAAACACATATTTATGTCCTAACTTAGAATAAAAAAAGGATGTTAAGGCTAATTGCTTTTTGATCAAATCTAATAAACTGGGATCAAGTTTGTTTTAAATTTTCCTCATAGTTTTCAGATATTAAACATGCTAAACAAAAATGGAATTTCAATCCATCACTCGTTGCATGAGATTTAAGTTTTGTTCCATCAAAATCGCGGATTTGAGTGCATCTTGAAGTACGGTGCTTCATCATATAAGATTATGATGGAAAATTGAGGTAAATCAATTACAATTGAAAGCATTTCATATTCAGTAAAATTTGCTTACGCTATGGCTGTCGGTTAGTATGACAATACAAACATTCATGATAGTTATTTCGACGAAAGGGCTGCTTTAAATTTCCATACATACCGAATTATGTGTTATTTTTAGAGGATTATACATTAGAGGAATTACATAGTATAAATGTCATTTAAGAAGTATTATAAAAACATCGTTTTGATTTCAATCAAATATGTGTTGCCGGTTTATTTTTGTGATAATATTTCAAGATATATGTTTTTAGAACGGCATAATAATTTATTAAGATTGGTACAGTTGTTATGCCATGGCATTGCGGGAGTATTCCATGACAGTAACACAATCATACATGAATGTGTGAATTAACGCATACTACCATAAGCGATACTTTTTACAGATTGCACAAATCCACTGTTTAAAGATTGAAATGCTTTATTAACTTAGGGCATTAATAAGAGTAAATATTTGAAAGATTTAGAGAGTATAGAGGAAACGTTTCCTTGTTATAGAAATAACTATGGATTGTAGTTATTCATTAACCCTCACCAGGCGAATGTCGAGTGCAGACGACATGTAAAAAATGTCAAACTCTTTTTCAAAAAATTCCAAATTTAAATATCCATTACCATATTCAGATTCAGCATGAAAAATGCATTCAATTGAGTACAATCAAGCCTAGTATTGGTTCAGTAGTTTCTAAGATAACCCGTGTCGTTTTAAGAAAATATATTTAATTTTTGATTTTTGTATACTAAAAAATTGCAGCCAGTGTGTAAAACCCGAATATTGGATGTATGTGGCAATAATTGAGAAGTGTCAATATTGTTTGTTAATTCTCCGGGAGGTTTCTTAATTGTTTTTCATTCTTTGTTTCATACGAGACAGGTGTTGAGCTCATTGTTTTATTATTATTCACAATTACTGACAAAATGGTATGCTAGCAGCCTTAGTTGATATGTTAAAATGCTACATGTGAGTTGTAATTATGTTACAAAACATATACACTATTTTTGTCCCTAAGTATACACGTGGGTATATAATTAGTATCATGGCAATGCAAGCCCGCGTAATTAAGCGCAGAATCACATGTAATAACATTATACAATGTGCACAAAAAGAAACATGTGCTTAAAAAGAAACGATACACTTTCCAGGTACTTAATCCCCGAAAGTGATGCCTAGATTTTTAAAATTGATGATTATTTTTCAATAGCATTAATATGTTCCTTCATTCTAAACATCGTATAGTGCATATTGGTCAAGTTTATAATAACAACGATACAAGCCAACAACGAACCAAAAATGTAAATTACAAACTTATCAGTTTGCATATTAGTTGATTACAAAAGTCATTTTTTCTTCCTAAGTACATCAAGTTGGTACATAAGAATTGGCATAGTTGAACAACTATTAAATACCATTCTAATGGTAAAAAAAATCTATATTTTTTTGAAAAAAAATTGGGGATGATGTTGAACATGTCTACTGCCCCTTTAATATTACCTAATATAATAGTCAACGTGTCTTTTGAAAAGTGCCCCAATCACAAACCAACAATACCGGTGACCAATGTAATCACAAAGATACAAACCTTTATTTAGAACTAGGGTCTGTGTGACTCTGTGTCATGATGAATAAGCAAGAAAACACATTGTGGGACATGTCTTATTTAAAATTGAAAGTTCAAGACGCGTTGCAAACAATTTACAAGTTAGCCTGTAAAATATTCTACATTGGCGGTCTTCATTTGACCTCACACTTTGGCAAGTGTTTCCCTTCCTTTAAGAAATTACGAGTTCAAAGCCTTTCTCCCAAACGTGACTACAAGAACAAGTCTCGACTCTATTTTTCTACCTCAAATTCTTGTCAAATCGTATCATAACGCCCTCAAGGTATTCATAACCACAAATCATACCGAACTCGACTTCCAATTAAGTTTATTCAGTTGCTAGAAAGATGATCGCTACTACAGAGACTCAAATTTGGAATACAACATAAAACGTAATATTGGTTAACTGGTTTTGTTGATAACGAGTCTGTAGCAGAGACGATGTGCGCATTCTGCTGTTGGTATAAGCCCCTATCACCACTCATATCTTTGTATTATAGGTTTACCCAATGCGAAATATTAGATTATACCGTTGATCCCTATGGGTCATAAGTGTCTGCAAGTTTATTATTTTGTATCTACGAATAAAACAAATGCCAACCACCTTAACGAAGCCTCAAAATAATGTAAACACACTAAAAACTTGGCTGAAGGCAAAAATCATTTGAAATTTGCACAACATTGCTTTTGCATTAACTTTAGCTTCTATCGAGTCAGAATTAAGACTGCTGTACAGAAATTATGAATATTTAATGTTCTATAGTAGAGATAAATTCGCTACTGATTTAAATCACAGACGGTGCGGTTGGTTTCCGTTATATAATCTACGGTAGATAGCATATAAGCCTTGTACAGTTCACCATAATATGCACACTTGAGAAAAAAACCAACAATAGAACTTGACATGCTAAATGCTTTTCTCCTGAAACAAATGCATTTTCACGACTTGTAGTTCTCTTGTGTCTTATATTTTATTTCAACCCCGGGAATAAGTACGGTAAGAGGAAATTGAATTTATAAGAGCAATGAAACCAATGCATTATGGGTAAAACATGGATAGAGACGGCTAATGTCTTGATTAAGTCAAGGAAAAAAAAAGATCTACTAAATGTTGTATAGTTCTAAAAAAAACCCAGAATCTTGTTGCTTTTAACCTAACACCCACACACTCTCATATTCTTTTACCATATAGTTGACACCTTTACAAGCCAAAGAGAAGAATTATACCCTGTCATTATTGTCTGAAAACATAGCGTGTTTTCGTCTGACATGAGAAACACATTTTTAGACTTTCGTCAGTAACAAACAACATGTTCGTCACAACCATAGCAATATTCACAATTGTCTGACCTAGCTTCAAGATTCAAGATATTTTTGAAATTGGAAAATTACTCTCCCGTCAAACTAGGAATGTATGTGCCTGTAGACTTGATTCCCTCTGTCAACAGTGACTTATTTCTTTCCCTTAAGAAAATTGACTTTTCAATTTTCATATAAACTATACAACACATTTTTTAATTAATTACTTTGTTCTGGTCAGCTTTCTAATTAAACTATGTATGAGTCTGTACTTGAACGTCGAGTAATCCTTACGTGATCCTCACCATTTATAACATCATCCCCGTAGGCTGTTTTTACTTCGAGTTTTTTTTTACGGCTGATAGTAATTAAATACCTCAGTGTACTCTTAAATTGAGACCGAGAGAGAATTTCAATAATAAAGATTGCACCAGAAATCGAATTGGGGAATACTTGTTCGTAAAGGTCGGATGTACCGTCTGCAATGCCTGCATGTCTAAAGAACTTGCTAGATGTGATATACAAAAGGAATTTAAAGTAAATTGTACACAGAGGCTATTGAATAAATCCGGCCACATTGGCTTAGCTAAGTAATTCTTTACTCAATTTTTCTTCTAAATTTAACTTACCGTGCAACGACCTTACCTTCCTTCCCCCTCCTCATTGGGACCCTTCCCATAATTCACCTTGATTTCCCATAAGGCTTTTCTGCAGGAGCATCTTTCATCACGTCCGAAGGCCCCAGGTGGTTTTTGTGCATACATCCATAGAATGTTTTCATTAATTCAGCGTTTCACGCACACACACATATTGCAAAGCTGAGATGGAAGAGCACATATGCTTCAAAATGAAAATGACAAAGTGTCTAGGATGTTTAGGGTGGTTTGTTTTTAAGAAATCAGTGGTCATTGAGACCAATTAACTCGCTCTATGTCTACTTTACCAAGCTGGTGAATGACAAATTTGGAGCGTAATTGGACCCAAACACTCACTTCACGTAATGAATAACTATACACTACTCCATCACTTTAAAGCATTTATTAAGCGCCTTTTTCCCAGCAACGAGGCCTCTTTGAGTTGGATTAGCTAGTAGCACCAGTAGGGATGCGTTTACCGTATTAATAGAAACCTAAAGAACACAAGCAAATATTGATGGTTTTGCAAGTCCAAACTGATTGTTAAGGATGGCAATATCTTTCCAATGCCATTACGAAACAGTGTATCTCTTAAAGCTTCTTAAACAGGCAGCACTTTCGACATTGCGTATAACATTGATTCTTTATGACCTGTCCGCTTATATTGCAAATGTATACATTAACGGTGATTAATCTGAGTTCTCTTTTTGTGTGTTTTTATCTTTACAGATTAAACATTTGGTAGTTACACGTTTGGATAGAAGAAGAGTTTGGCTGTGAAACTCAAGATACAAACATGGAGTTATCACCGCTACGCTTTTCACGATTACCAACCGCCATGGGATCATCACTACCAAGTCTTTTTCATACAGTATTCCTACTATGCCTGTTCCCATTAAGATCAATTGCACAACAGATATCGTATGAATTGACTGAAGAAGTAGCCGTAGGATTCCGTATTGGGAATCTTGTAGAAGATTTACGTTTGGAAGTAGACGATGAGACTAGGTTTCAATTTTTATCAACACAACTACCTAATGAAACATATTTTACATTGGACGAAGTAACGGGTGAACTAACAACTTTTCAAAGAATAGACAGAGAGGACCCCTTATTGTGTCCTGTTAACGAACCTGTGTGCACTTATGAAATGGAGATCTTAGTTCTTCCAATTACCTCTTATAGATTCATCAATGTACATGTGACAATTTTAGATAAAAATGACCACACACCGACATTTACTGATGCTGTTATGGTCATAGAAGTCCCCGAATCTGTAAATGTTGGTACAAAAATCCCAATGGAAAACGCGGCTGATCCAGACATTGGAAATAATACGATTCAAAATTACTATTTATCTAAAGATTACGACGGCACATTTGATTTGTATAAAACAAGGAATATTGATGGTAGTTTCTCGATACAGCTGGAGATCACAGGCCCTCTTGATCGCGAAGAAAAAGATCATTACGAGCTCTTGCTTCTTGCGGTTGATGGTGGTGTTCCTCAAGCTCAAACTGGGTCCACTCTGTTGAATGTCACCGTTCTTGATTCCGATGATCATCGTCCTATGTTCGTGCGATCAGAATACACAGTTAATATTGCAGAAAATCTAGAAATCGGAACGGAGATCATGCAAGTTGATGCAGTAGATCCAGATTTAGGTACCAATGGACAAATCATCTACGGGTTCAGTGGGTCAGTATCTGCCTTCGATATTGAATCAGATACAGGAGTAATACGTACCAAGAGCAGGATAGATTATGAAGCTCAGAAATCTTTCCAGCTGATTGTCAAATGCACTAATAATGTCCCTAATCCAGTTCCAGATTTTGCTACTGTTCTCATTGAAATCATAGATGTAAACGACAACCGGCCATCTCTTGAAGTAAATTCTTTAGAAGGTGGCGGCAACTGGGTTCACAAACCAGAAACCGCGGAGCCGGGTACCCTGATAGCATTCATCCGTACCTCCGATCCTGACAGCGGAAGTAGTGGGGAGGTACGCCTTCTTCTCTCAGGACACTATGATGATTTCGAGTTACAGACTGTCAATGCAAACCAGTATTTTTTAGCCACAAAACGGAAATTAGATCGAGAAGAACTGGCAGTTTATAACATCACCATTGTAGCCGAAGACAAAGGAGATCCAATCTTATGGCGACAAAAGAAATTTGCCATCTTTCTTGATGATGTCAATGACAATGAACCTTTCTTCTCAAAACGGACTTATTACGTAACTATAACAGAAAACAATGCTCTTGGCCAACCGTTGACTACCGTAATGGCGACCGATGAAGACGAAGGTGAAAACGCAACGGTGTCTTACTCTTTACCAGGACCTCAACACGGTTTCGCAATAGACTCACAGACTGGTGAATTAATAGCAACATCTGTCTTGGATCGAGAAGTGGCTTCAAGTATTGCAATCACAGTTGCTGCTTGCGACAGAGGAAGGCCTCGTCTTTGCGACAATGTCACTGTCATGGTATCTGTTCTTGACGAAAATGACAATCCACCACTGTTTCTGCTTGGAACTTATGAATTCGGTGTGTATGAAAACCAGGATGAAGGTACTCTAGTTGGAGGTGTCAAAGCATCAGACGAAGACATTGGAGATAATTCTAAAGTGACTTATTCCATTAAGAGTGAAAACAGTCAAACCACGACCATTGTAGATACCTTTCGCATCAACGAGGAAACTGGTGAGATTTACACAAAATTGAAGTTAGATCGTGAGGTACAAGCTTCATATGCAATGGTTGTAACAGCAACAGATAGTGGAGGTGTGTCGGCGCAACAAGCAAGCAGCGTCACCGTCCTCATATCGGTGCTAGATAGGAATGACAGTCCCCCCAGGATAATATACCCAAATCCCCAAGACGATGCCGTGTTTATACCTCTATCCGCCACACCTGACTTTGCCGTTGCGCAAGTGTATGCTGAAGACAATGACGATGGACCAAATGCCAGATTATCCTACGGCATTCTTGATGGAAATTTATATGACATCTTTGGGATGAAGAAAAACGGACAACTAGTAACATCAAGAGTGCTCCGACCACAGTGGGCCGGTGTTCATTTTCTAAATCTTCGTGTCACAGATGGCGGTGCTTCATCCTTAGAAACAACTGCTCAATTAGTAGTTGTCATTGCTAATATGAATTTCAATGAATCTATACCAGAAGATACCTTCTTTATGCTATACAATATGACCGTAGACACTTTTCTTAAAATTGAAGCTGATACTGGACAGGCTAAAGGCATGGCCAGCAAGTGGCCTATAGTTGCAGTGATTGCTCTTGGCTCTGTTGCGTTTGTTCTGCTTATGATATTTCTGATTGTAGCAACAAAATGCAGAGACAAAAAGCGGAACGAAGAGAACCAATATGCTGCTCCAACAGTCAACACTACCGATAATATGAGCACCGGTAGCAAACCCCCATCAGAAAGAAAAACATCCGGTACAAACTCTACCAATATATCGTTAGCAACCTCCCAATCCTCTATCCCGTCCAAAAATATCCAGAAATGGAAGAATGCAGAGAAAAATGGTTCCGTCGATTCCAGATTGGGGAATAAGCAGATGACTACCTTTGGCAGCAGTTCAGATGTCCATTCAGATAGCATGCAGTCTTTGCATTCCAACTCTAACAGACGGACGCCTGACCCAGACGCAGAGGTAATTACGAAGTTTCTTTTTTTTTAAATGTCTAAACCTTAGGTAAACTAGAGTTCTTATTGGGTATCAGTTGCTATTTTTCGATGAATTTGTAATTCAACATTCAAACAATCTTATGTCACATACACTGAACATGGTAAAGGACATTTACACTGAGGTGCTATTTTAGCTTTTAATCTGTAAAAATTGTGGGTTTATTTAGTCATGGATTGTTTTCTAAATACACACTCTATGGTTTAGAAGACCATATTTGCAATTTTGCCTGCCACCAAGCCAAAATACAAGGAATTAAAGTTTTTAAAAAAAGACATTAACAGCAGTATACATGATCTACATAATCGCGAACGTGCATTGGTGCACATCATTCATAGTGCAGGAACCAACTTGTACATTATAGTTTTTTTAACTAAGTATGCATTTACTACACACATAATACAAAAGTTATTCCCATTGCTATTGTTTTAAACATTTTTACTAGGTTATCAATTCGCATCTATTCTTAAATCTCATTCGATTCAATTGTTTTAAGGTAGATTAAAAAATGAGTCACAAAACATGAAACATAAGCCAAAACCCGAAACCACCTGGCGCCAATCTACACGTAATGAAGATTATTCGGTTGTTCACGAATGACGAAATCCAATCCGCGTTCTTGATTTTACAGCTGATGCACAAATTCATCACAAGATAAAACGTTTTTACTGTTGTTAGTGCAGGAAAAAACATTGATTCAGAAGGGAAATCAAGACTGGGAAAGATAGTATTAACACATTTTCTGAATAATTAACATAGGTTCATCTGTCAGTAAAATTGCTTTGTAATAATCCCCTTATTCTGATGAAAAACGAGAAGATTGTCATATGTTTTACTTATTATATTTTTCAGACAAAATGTTTAGATTGCAATTTTAAAATAAAATCAAAGCGATGAATGAAATATTAATATACAATGTTGTTATAGTGCTCTTATAACAAATCCAGGTTGAATCACATTTTGTAATTGGACTATAGCTTGCATAATCAAAACTTAGTTATTATTGTTGATTAGTATGAAAAATCTATCTTGTAAACGAGGGTGGATACATTTGAATAGATTTTAGAATTACAACATGTTTCCTTTTCATAAAATATTTCCTCTGTTTTGAATCTAATTAATTATTCATGCAAACAATTTGTCTTGTGCCAAGCATTTATCAATTTTAGCTGTTGACCAATAATTAGTCACAACAACGGTGACGTAATGCATTGATGTTTACCTTTAAAAAAGTTACCTACCATAATTGCAAGCTGCGCCAGCCAGTCGACTCGCGTGTAATGCTTTATTCAGATTATGAATATATAATAAAATACAATACTCAGCCATGTTTTGAATGATAGAAGACACCTCTCTGTAAAGAGAATCATTGATTTTAGTGAAAATAATCGAGTTTCAGATATGCAAATTTATTGATGAGCGGGAAATATTGATGGGGTTGGCAGGATTTGAAGAGATGTTACATCGACCAGATACATTTGAAATCAATTTTATCTGTGTTGTATATTAAAAACAGACAACATGTTACAGCAATTTTAAAATCAACTAAAATAGACACAGCATAATAAGCATACTATTATCAAATAACACAGTAAGTGCACCCCCCGGTGCACCCTTTTTAACCTATCAAAATGACATTTTCACATTATTTTTTTTTAACGATTTAGATCAATTTGTTTTGTTGTACATTAAATTCAGATACATGTTACAGTAATTTTAAATCAACTAGAATATGGATAGCACACAATTTGCAGTATGTATACAATTATCAAATAACTCGGTAGGAGCACCCTTTTTTGAACCTATCAAAACGACATTTTTACGTCATGAATGACGAAGATACATGTTAACACCATGTACCTGTATCTCATTCCGAAGCATCTGGATATAATTTCGATATACTATTAATATTTTAAATGTCATTTTTAAAAGACAGGCTTAAACGCGTTTCTTAAATAATTCGATTCCCTAAATCCCATAACATATGAGGCCTTGAATGCCATCGTATCGAAATACAAACATGATATTACAAGAAAAAAATGAAAGTCTCTTAACTGGAGCAGGTGATGGGTTGGAGATGACATACAATCATTAAAAATATTAAATAAATTGTCCTTCGGCAATCGCCAGTTACTATAGAGCTATGTAATACAAACAATATGAAATTGGATAAGTATTAACTATGTCATCGTATGCGACTACCACGTATATGTGTTTATCTCTCTATATGCGCCATCTTCTAAAATACACTCTCTCTCGCTCTCTCTCGTTTTGATAATCAATTCTCTTTCTACTCTATATCTTTGTCTATGTCTACCTTTATTCAGGTACTGCCCTTTCCAACAATTTCGATACTATTTTGTATTCGTCATTGTCATTATTTTGTCACTTCCTAAATAAGTATTAAGGCATTAATTAGAAAATAAATAAGGCGTTATTCTTCCTCCTTAAACATCCATTTTACAACGTTGTAATCAATAGTTATAGACACACTTGATGTACAATAGTATAACTAATATCCCTTAAGTTATGTAATTAGTTAAATGTATAGTTAACGGTGAATATCAATGCAGTAATTGAAATACACACTTTAGTGTGTATTGTCTATATGCGAACCGTCTAAGGTAATGATTAGTATTTGTTTTTCATTACAAATTGTTTTCCATTGAACAAAATCCAATCTTACATGTAACTTATAGCATTTAGATGATCCCTTTAGTCAAAATCCACACTGTTTTCAATAAAACTCGATCACTTAATTATACATCAAAAGTGCATTACATTTGTAAGTCAAATATTTCAATTCACTACAACAAAGCAACAACATGGGTATTTTGCATCATACATAATAATACATAATGAAATATTGAGTTGAGTTGATTCTTACTCAGGTGGTCGATCATGGAGTAAAACCGTTCTGCCCCCAGCTGGATGGATGTACGGACCAATAGACATTGATGGAGTACTAGGCATATCTGGCATTCCATGCAAATATATATATTGGTCTCATGGCCGTGCCGACAGGCATCAATACAATGGGACATTTGTATAGTCAAATAAAACAATTTAATTTTTACTCATCAGTTATGAAAAATAGAAGCTTATGGCCCCTTTAAGTTAAAATCCCTGTGGTATAATATTAAATTAATTTTCCAAAGTAGACTAATGTTTAGATGGACGTGCAAGCTTCGTCACACACGTATCAAGAATAATATAATAATTTTCCCCTCGATGACAATTAGAACTAAAACTAGTCTGCCGAGCCTCTCATTATTTTGAAACTGAATACGGTTGTCGATCGTGGTGTTACACCTTAGGCGAAGTTATAACCTTTAATTTCCTAAGCATTAGTTGGCTCTGTTGCTTGTGATACAAAATCCGTATCCAATCCTTTATTCGTTAAGGGGTCTTGCACTGAAAATGTATGCCTTGG
>JAUMTS010036353.1:0-11169 GCA_032273385.1 Ophiopholis aculeata | reverse complement strand
GAAGTAAAACATGTTTCGAGGACCGCAAGTTGACCTTTGGAACAAAATATGGCGGTATCTTTGTTTTGTAAATATATTGCCTCTATGTAAAATTGCACTTTGAAAAATGTCTCTATACAAACCAAGACACCCCATAAATGTCCCAAACAGTCAGCTTACGCATCCCAAATCATGTAGGTTTTTATAAAGTAACTGTTATTAAACAATGTTGTCACATTCTAAGGAGATTTCAATAGTAGAAGTGTTCAAGACCATTTTGAAGAATAAATGCCAATGTGAAACAAACAGTTTGAATCAGAAATTGAAAGGATATATTTTCCTTTCAACGTAACCGATTGACCAGAGACTAATTTTATTTCTAAAAACAATTTTATCATGCTAGTTTGAAATTGTGTCAAAGAAGGTAGATTAAGGGTACTCCACTAAATTTAAATTTATTTTAAGGGACAGCCCCTGAGATAGATAGACAAATTAAATTGAAAACTCCTTACAATGTAACAATAACTGTCATAGTCGTTACAAACCACCTAACCACAGATGTCGATATTTTAATAAGCAATCTGGTTATTCCACAAAATTATTTAATTTGGTACCAAATCTGCAGCATACTAGATAAATTTATAAAATACAATAAAGTCACAACCTTTAAACATTGTCTAAACTTTTTAAAAAACTGTTATGTTGGAATATTTTTCAACTAATTTTTCTATTTTTGCTTGGCAATTTGTGGAAGTCACTTGATCAATATTTTAAATCACATCATCACAAATCCCACACGGACACCAAATTGTGACATTAAGTTTACAATTCTTTTCCTTATATTTGTGTGAATAACCAGATTGTTTATTTAGCTGTTCAATTTTAGATTCCGTGTCTTTTTTACAAAATTTTTCTAACAAACAGACACACTTTTCCGTTTCCTGCCGTTTGCTCAATTACAAGCGCATGTTTCTATAATATTTTTTAATTTAGCAAAAATAGAAGACGTCATGGTAAAGAAAATTTCTGGACTTTTTTCAATTTTTCTTGTTTTTATACAAATGAAAATTTACAAAACATTTTCTGTTTAATACAAAAAGGGAATGGTAATAAATTGGTATAAATGATTTTGATAATTCAAAGAGAGAATGAGACCATGTTGAAATAAACAATTGAAATATCTCGTGATAATTTGTATAATCAAAAATAATTTGTTCCTTTTTGAAAGACACTAGTAGAAATTTTTTGTTTTGATTCTTTTTGCAATAATTTTTGAATTTGTTCTATACAGACAAATGTTTCCTGATACTAAATAAATCATGTTTAAAGATCTAAGCTAAAGTATAATTTTCCACTTTTATTGATTTTTACCTACCAAAACATATTTGCAATTTGAAGATTATCTAAAAGCATTTTCACAATTTCATTTTTTGAAAGCCAAAGTATTTCATATTTTTAAGGCTGATTTCACAAATGTTGGTATCAAAAAAGCACGCCACAATTAGTGACTATTGCTTTATATTTACTGTTTTTATCAAATGTTTTGAAAAGTTAAAAAATACTTGCACCATGAAGAAATGATACCAAAATTTGGCTACTAAAATTCAAAAAATACCTGAATAGAGACGAAACATACTTTCTTTTGAAACTACACACACAATATTTTGTCTACATTTCAAATTTGTAAATTTTGTCTTTGTTTTTTTGATAGCAATATTTCAACATGGTCTCGATCCCTCTTTGTCTTACAAATAGCAAAAATAATAAAAACCTGGAAGTAGCATTAACTATGATTATCATCATATTTTGTGGCAAATTTTTTCTCATTTTAACACTATTGCATATTACGGGGCATTCTAGATACCCACGTACGGGCATAAAGGAGTAAGGTCTTAAATTGAAACACAACTTCTCATCCGACCTGAAGACTATATCATTCAGGCACTATCAGTGGACCAACTTTAAAGTAATATACCTAAACCATTTCAAAGATATACACAGATTCATTCAGAACAATATGCGACTGTTCTTAAATGAAGTCAGTATACACTTGAAAGTAGGTAACATTTCCGACTTAACAAAGTAGGTAACATTTCTGACTTAATTATGACAAGAGTTCACACTTCCTACCCTTCCAATATACCTAACCGTGTTTTTTTCAAATACCTAATCATTTTTTTCTTAAAGCAGCATACTTTGAATCAACACTTCATCACGTCCATCACAAATACAAAAGCAAGGTGAAAAAACGCAGCAAAGTTTTGCATGAAACAGACGTGATTGAAAAATCCTCAAGTGCATATCCAAGAGTAATGTGCTTTAAATAGCTTTATTTTTAAAATCTAAAATTTGCGGACGCCAGCATAAAAAAGCACCGTTTTAAAATGAAGAAAATGAAAATCACATTTTCCTGAAATCAAGTGAAGCATAGGTTGTTGAGGGATCAGTCTGGATAGGGGGCACTCCTGATGGATGTCTGGCTTTGTGCTCAACTGTTGCGTAGATGCAGCCATCGGCATTCATCTGTGGAAATACAAAAGATAAGAAAACCAATATTAAGTTTAATTTGTTTTGACAAATCCAAGAAAGTGCAGATATTACTCACAGTTTCAGTTACCTTTCACTGCAGCTTCTTCAGACTAACAACTCCTACCACTTGACAGTATCCTTTTATAGATGCTTGAAACGCCGTAGAGGGTGTGGTGTGGATGAGTTGATCAAAAATGGTGTTCAATTTGTACGCCCCCTCATCTTTGTTGTGAGTGTTCTTTTCCAAGAAAACCAAGTTTTTAAACATCAATTTTTAAACACTGCAGGATATATGCATCAAATTGCATATAAGTTTTAACTAGGCTTGAGAAGGATAGGTTCAAGCATCAAACTGACACCTGAATAAGAGACTGTAGAATACAAACCAACTTACACTTCTTCCATTTCTGATGCATTCTGCGGTGTCTAGTTTGATATATTTGGGATCAGCAGCATCATTGTCATCATCATCATCATCGTCGTCATCATCCTCATCTGATAAAACAAAGCAAAGTAAAGTAATTTAAATTCACAACCAATCAAAAGTTGGCATCTTAGCATAGAACATGATTATCTCATTTCAGCTTAATCTCCCAGGGCTCAAAAAGATGTGGTAGTGATTTTGATTTTTAAAAAGAAAGCCCTTATTTGTTTCATTTCCATCCTGAAGTTACATGTTTAATTCCAAATTCGTTGCACTTTTAGAGACAGTGCCAAAAAATGGTTTTATTGGTATACTAATTATTAGCAGTGGTATAAAGTTAGACATATTGCTATAGTAATGAGAGGATAATGCACATATTTCCAATCCTTGCCTGAATGGAAAGCTGAAAAGCCTCATCCTCAGTGTCACACACACGTTTGTATGTGAAATGCAATCAAAGGGGAAGTTTGAATTGAAACTTGGCAAAACAAGTTTAAAGTTTTAGAGGCTAGGTCAATATATGAACCACCTGGGAGCTAAAAACATACATGATAAAATACGATCATCCGTCTTTAAATCCAGAAACCACATGTGAAAAACAAAGACACTTCTTACACAGGAGTGTTGAATTTCAAAATTTTGAAAGTGTTGGGAGCAGATAGGGCAGCCCAGAAGAAAAGAAACACTAATTGTTATGTTTTTGGGGTGGAAATTATGGTACTTAAAATCCGGTTAAATATAATATCTTGTAACTATCATAAGGAAAATGCTAATGTTATACATACCCATTGATGCATGACGAGGTCTTCTCAGCATTTTAGTATTTTCATAAAGAACTGCTTCAGGGGCAGGAGCTGCAATAAAAAACAAAAACAATGCACAAAATAAAATTAGGTAATTTGTTTCTTTGGATTCATTGTTTTTTGTCCAGTGGTAATTGGTGATAGTTGCTCTAATTACAGCCTAGGTTAGCCAATGTTGTGCTAGGGTTTGTCATTAACTAGCCAAATAAGGGCTCCCTTCATGCTCAAAAAAGTCTCAAGAATTAATTTAAAAAATTATTTTAAACCCCAGAAATTGACAGAAAATCTGAAAATCTTGCGTTACTCAAAACTTCGATACTGGTAATAAACAAATTCCATGAAATATTAGTGCATTTTTGTAAAAAGGCCCAACAAATTGTGAACATTGGGCATATTTCAAGATCTGTTTTTCACCTACTACTTTGCCATTTCTTACTCAAATCTGGTGGTTGGCCCCTCATTGTGAAGGAATTTTAACGTCTTTCCAGCCAACGCAATTTTGTTTCAAACAAATTAATTTGAAATTTGTGTGAATATCTCTAGTTGTGTATTAAAATCTTATCCAAAACATAATAAATAGGATCAGGGAGAATAGTCAGAATACTCTATATGTTTGGAAAATTGCAAGATTGGCATCATCAAATATGAGATTTTAAAGTGCACCATTTACTGAAGGGTAAATACGTGTCAGGGATCTTCATATATACACACCAAAACTTTAATGTTTTTTTGTGAGATCTCGCTTTCTCGATATTCCTAATGATAAACCTACAACAAAAACTTGCTGAAAAGGTGGCAGTAAAAGTTGATGTTAATTGTACATCATGACATGTCCTTCTTATGACCTTGAATTGGTGATCATGTTTGGTTAATTGATACTAGTGTGCTTTTTGTGCCTTGAGCCCCCTTTAAAAAGGGTGGATATGTACCTTGTTGATATATTATATTCTTACTTAAAAGTTTGTTGGATGTGACGTCATGTAACCCCTATTCCTGCATACCAGTGTTTTAGCTGTGCCAGTTTTATTATTACGCTTACTTTGTTGCGCTTGTGAAGAAGCGTCCTGTTCAGAGTAAACATTTTCTCTGACCTCACGTCCAAATTCAAAGTAAGAAGTAAACAATAAACAATAAAATGTTGCATTAACGCCATTCTCAAAAACCTCAGTGGCAGTGGAGATTGGAAAAGACATTACCTTCTCTTGACCAAGAAGCTGAAAGTAAAATTGTTCAACCGATTTGTTATTTCCAAGCCAGAATACTTATAAAGGCTATTTATAGCATGTCATGGGCCATTTTGCGTCTGTCCGAACCTCCGGATCCAAGTATGTTTCCAAAGGAGTGCCTGGTTAAACAACCTTTGAAAATAACATTGATTGAAAGTTAAAAGTTGCTTATAGAACTAAGGTTTTTTGTATGCTATTTCACCTATTGATGATGTTCTTTATTCACATTTCACCTAAAAGTAAAGGTCATGGCCTCCCTTAGAGTGTACTACCCAAATATGAAATTGCAACTTCAAAGTACATCAGATATGGCCATTTTCATATTCTGATTATTTGTCTCACTAAATGAATTTGATATTATTCCTACCGTGTACCATGTTATGCACTAACCATTTCTTGCAGATAATTATTAGGGATATGAGACCAACGAACTTGATATAGTCTTATCGTTTGACCATAGAGCTAACTGTAGCTCTATGGTTCGACTTACCCGCTTTCAATTTTAAAATCAATGAAATGCAGATGAGTTTGGGTGTAAGCTGTTGTAAGGATTATGCAAATTTTTGCGATGCACCTAGGGTAACGTTTGGTGTAGCAGGAACACCACCTTCATTTTAGCAACTCACAAACGCCCATCAAGTGTACGTAACTTACATAACTGATTGTACAACTTTAAAAAGATACTTTGCTTTTGTCCATTTACTATACTAGGTAAGAATAGAGTGATAAAACACAAGTTATATAAAGCTAGTGAAAACTTCTTGTGTAATGTGAACACTTAGCACTACGTTGCAACGTTTAATGTGAAATAAATATCCTAATACATACACATTTATATGAGGAACAAAACATTGTAATCCTAAACATTAAGTAAAATCCAGCTTCATTAGAAAATAAATCTAGATTCGATTCAAAAGCTTGATAAATATTTTGAAGGCAAAATATAGATTCAAACTGTTCAAAAATCACTAAAACGTAACGTGTGGAATCCGACATTGATGGCATAGGTCGCAAAGCTCTGACTGTATAAAAGGTTTCAGGGAAGTAAGTAATTCATTCAAAGATCCCCTGAGGTCTTTGTGTCAATAGTATGGATGTCAATAATAATTGTAAAGATACGGAAACAGTTTAAACGGGATGCCTTAACTTTCAGCCTTCCTGCCTGAAACAATCCGTACCCTTTCCTTGCCTTGATCCAAAACATGGAATACATTAATTTTAAACTTGAAAACTACATGTGACAATCAGTGAAAAAATCACTAATCATCCAGGACTCGAACCCAGGACTCTACGGTATATAACATAATGATAAGTCCTCTTTCTACGCTTCTCAGATCAGAGAATGTTAGAGGAACACGGCTAGAACTGAAGGTCTATTGATTTAAAATCTTCCACTCTTCTCCATCTGATCGTATAGCTCAGTTGGTAGAGTTTCGCACTAGCAAAGCGGAGTACCAGGTTTGAATCCTGGATGATAAGTGATTTTTCAGTGATTGTCATTTATGTTGTGTGGTTGACAAATTTAAAAGGTATTTCAGTAAAGTTTTGAAGAAGAGTGTTTTAAGAACCAAGTGCCATGTGCATGTCACCAAAAGATCTATAGCCTCGACCCTTATACATAAAGATGAGTTTGAATTAAAGACGATTTCCCATGAAACATTTTTTTGAACTTTAATCTACCGAACAAGTCTTCAAATAATTAATTTCGGTCATGTGCCTGTTGCCCAAAACATGAAGGCCTCGACTCTCTCATACAATATTTAATTAAAACAATTTCTTGTGGAAACAAAGTTAATTTTTATATCTTTATAACAGTTCACATTGCCGAAGATTCTTTTTTTAAGATATAAATCTATTCAAACGTCCAAAATAACATTTACTTCAATAATACCACAAATACATTTAAATGAGGACGAATGAGCATACATTTGAGCAAAGGATTAACACATAAGACTTTTAGATATCTACTACAGTCTGAGTGTGATTGACAAGATAGTATGAGGTCTGTAGATGAGACTATATCCATTTCCTTGTTTAAAAGACAGATCTATGGGTGACTAGGGGTGGAGCACAGTACTGAATGGCATAATGACCATTTGACAAGTAAGTCTTGGTGTATAATACATATATTAAACAGAATAAGAAACAAATTGGTCTGTGGAAGAAACTGTTTTTACTCTCTCGTCAAAGACAATCGTACTACAGTCATGAGAATATTTCGAGAGGCTAATCTATATATTTAAGTTGTAGCACACCTAAGAATTTTTGGCAAAGAACTAAGTTCCATTTCATCAGGTGTCTTAAGTGTTCACTAGCCTTTGCATGCTAATTTGAATCAACTGAATTAAACAATTTGAATTAACAAACATTAATCCATAAGGGAAAGCAGAAAATCCTTACTAACCACTCAACTTTTGTCACAATCATAATTGAAGTGCACAAAACCAAAATTTGTCTAGTTTTTATCATGTTCAAATGGACTTAAAGGCAAGGTAGCATTTCAAACTAATGATTAGACTAACGTATTTAGTTCAAAATTATCAACGTTAGGAACCACTTTCATGTTTGAATCAGTATAATTGACAATTTCATGATTATATATAACAGGCTACTACTAACTGTCGTCTGACGACCCCTTTTTAAAATGAAACTCACGAGAACTTCTTCTTAAGGTTTCTTCAAGCTGTCATCAGCCTTTGCTTGAAACTGACAATAATTCATAAGGAAAAGCAGAACATCCTGAGTTGTTTTCATTTCTTTCTTTTATTAGTTAACAATTTCCGGTGAAGTATACGTTTAGTAAATAAGCCAATAATTAACCAAATATTACGATTTTGATAATATGGAGAATAATATATAGGCATTGCATTAATTGTAATCAAGGACAAGCTTATAACGAGGTTATTGGTTAGCAGATTGTAACAATTTTCTTCAGTATCATAAAAGTGGCTCTAGACTAGCTACATATTCAACAAAAGTACTCAATGTAAAACGAAAAGGTGCATGTGTCTGTCGTTATCTTGGCCGCCTTGAGTGAAATACGGTATAAGAAATAGAAAGCCTAGAAGTGAGCGGAAACAGGTATTTATAGAATATATTTGAAATCTTAACAAATAAAACTGTGGGTGCAAACGCAGTATACATTTTAAAATAAAATGTACAAACATGTAATAAGGAGTGGTACTGCTTTGACGCTGATATTGTTGGCATATGTAATGTAAATAGTTTTGTGGGTCTTGTGTTTGATGGCTGTCAATAATAATTGCACAGTATGAACGTGATGCCATAAGTTTGATCCTTCCTGAATGGAAATCACTAGACTGACCAGCATCAGTTTGTTCCTCTTCCTTCCTTTGACCTTGATCCGAAACCAGGAAGGTCATTTTGACTTACTCTGAATAGTAACAACTGTACAAGAACATCCTGATTGTGCGCTTGTCAGTGCTGATACACATAAACACATTCAATTGTTAGAACCTGCATTTCAGCAGTATTTTGACGGTCGTATAACTGGATATATAAGTTGGCTGACTGGAACGAGGAGATTGGAACTCATCTGAAAGTGACCAACTGTTTAAGTTTTTAATCTTCGAATGATCATCGTCGCCTACAATTACATCTAGACATGTGCCTGTTGTCAAAATCATATAGCCTATAGACTCTATAAGGACAGCATTACACATCTAATTTCAATCATTTTTTGTGGAACTACAAGGTTGATTTGTAAATTTTATGCTGTGTCATATTGCTGAAAACCAATTCCAATATTCATTTTTTCTGTGACCTGTACAACAAGCCACACCTTCCACAATATTATTAAGGGGGATTATTTTTATAAAATAAAAATCCAAATTGAAATTACCGAGAGAGGTTTACAATTACTTCTGATCATGTGCCTGTTGCTCCCAAAACAGCTTTGATCCTCTCATACAACTTTGAATTAAAACAAGTTTTTGTGGAACTAACGTTAATTTTACATATGATGATGTGTCATTATTTATTTAATCTTTTGCCCTTATTTTACATCTCCTGTGACCAAATAATACAAGCTTTGAGTTCCACGATCATGACAGTCAATGAGAGTGCTTCCCAAAAGAGAAATTTAACGTCAAAAGGGATTATATGCGTGTATATTCATAATCCAATTATCCCTATAACAAACTGACTCAAAGTTTCAGATTTTTCCGTGTGATGAATTTGCATTATTTGTTTCCTTATGTTATAAAACAAGTTTCTCATTGGAATGTTATGTAAAAATTCAAGAGTGATCAATAAAGTTAAATAAACTCAAACAAGGTTAGGGAACAGAATGTTAAGTCAAGATTCGCCAGCAAGTATCACATTTCATTGTGTATTACATTAATGACAAAAAGAAAAAGTAAACCCACCCCGCGAAATTTAAAAGAATTCGAAAAATATTTGGAATATTTTAATCTACAAACAAACAGACGTCTTCAATATTTCTTCTGGTCATATGCCTGTTGCCAAACAAAGCATCATAGTCACAACTCTTACAAATAGATAAACATGTAATAAAAACTATTTCTTATGGAACTAAGGTCAATTCTATGTTTTTGATGTGTCATATTGCCAGTAACTGTTGTCCGTATTTACACTTTCTATACATGTTCTGTGGCCAAATGAAATAAAAAGGGCAACGTTGATAGGATAATTATTTTAGAATGATAAATGTTTAGTTATAATTCATAAGAGACATGTGTAATTGTGTATGTTCACTCTTTGGTTATTCTGATGGCCACAGAGATTCACACAAATGTAGAGTGTCCTTAAAACACGTGCAGTTCTTCAACACGTTTGTTCAAATACATTACATGTAATTATGTGACTGACTGGTATTTTAGTCAAATATATCCTAGCTGAAACAGGAAGATAGAAACAGATCTGGAAATTTAGAACCATTTTCGGATATCTTTCTATGTTTGAATCACTTCTGGTCACGTGCATGTTGCTAACAAGCCTGTTGCCTCAACTCTTACGCATGGAGATAACGTTCAATTAAATGTTAGAATTTCATGTGGAAATTAAATTTGTTTTAAATTTCTGATGTATCATATTACTGACTACATATACGTGTTTACGACACATACAAAATAGACATAACTTCCACAGTGGTAACACGGCATTAGACAAAAGTAACTTTACATACTGACCATTCTTTTCCAAAACACCACTCACTTAAAACATAGGGAGCGATTACTAAAGTGACATTTAATTACAGATGGTTTCCCGTAGAACATTTTGTGACTTGAATCTACCCAATAAGTCTTCAATATCGGTCATGTGCCTGTTGCCCCGAACATACAGCCTTGCCTCTCATACAACATTTAATTAGAACAATTTATTGTTAGAAACAAGATAATTTTAGATCTACATGAAGGTTCATATTGCTGAAAACAATTTGTATGTATGAATTTATGTATGTTTTGTATACATTTGGTAGTCGTGGATAAACTCACGAACTCGACGAAAGGGATTAAGTGTGAGCTGATCCAAAGATCACTCTCGGCAAATACAAAGAACTTTAATGAATTCTAAAAAAAAGGCATTTTGAAGACTCCTAAAAGGTTCTAAGACGCAAGATAAGCCTTGTCAAATTATGTTTGGACGTCACATATTGCCCTAGGTCTAGTCTGTTGGGTGAAGAAAAAAGACACGCTTACCGCATTTAAATTTCTTGTGACCAAAAGTACAAGACATTACTTCCACATTAAGGAGAGTATTTCTGAAATTGGAAGTTGAAAAGTTAACATGAATAAAATATTTTATCTTCACAATCCAATTATCACTACAAGAATAATTCCAACTTTTAGGTTGTTCGTGTAATAAATGTGCACTTTTCCCCACGTTGTGAACCAAGCTTCATATGAAAAATTAGCATGTTATCATAAATACAATTTGAGTTCCCACAACAAAATCAAGTAATATAGGTAGCAACACCTACAGTCACAAACATTGGGTTTTTCAGGAAAAGTAATGATAAGACAAATCAGAGTTTTAAAGATTTCAATCTAAGCAAACGTTCAAAATAACTTCTATTCTTTCAACATTTTTTTTTCCATATTCAGTCACAATAAGCATAAATACATTGATAAGAATACACTAGAGCACACATTTCAACAAAATGTTGACACATAAGACCCTAAGGTATTTATTAGTCATGGAAATATTTTGAGAGGCTATATGTTTA
>JAUMTS010036242.1:0-11169 GCA_032273385.1 Ophiopholis aculeata | reverse complement strand
GTAAATTAAGCTATATCTAATGGAGTTTCAGGTATATTTTAACGGTCTGTATAAAATCTGCACTTTTGATGGCTTTTACTGTATAATCATCAATGTTTTTTTTAAATACTGAGTTAAAACCTAATATATCTCATAACAAAATTGCAACCACTTATAGATAATTCAATCCGATTGAATGGTAAATTATCCACTGTCGAAAGCATTTTTAATAAAACATTCAAATTAAATGTTACCGCTCTAATGACTTAACAACATTGACGTGCATATCTTTCAGATCTCATCATTTTATCAATACCTTCATCAGTATGATGAATGGAATTGAATGCGTAATAGGAGGCGTTCGGGGATCGAAATGTAAACATCCGAAGTAAAGTTTGTTACTTTTGCCTGAGCAACAACGAAGGAGGACAATTATTGCCTTCGATGTGAGTGATGAATGACTGCAATTAATGCGACTCGTATAAATGATATTACAAAGGGTGATATTTTTTACAGTGCCTAAGGCATTTGTTGAACTAAGCGTTGCGCGTTCAAAATTATTGCAAGACGCGGTCATTACATAAACCAAGACTCCACACTGCCAGAATATGCAATCAGAAGGACGAGGAGAAGCACGCCAGGCTGCGGAAGCGTAAGCGTTTTATAAGGCGGCATTTCGTTGTTCTCCCAATGGTATTAAATCGTTAAAACAGGTTGGCTGATGTACCCAGGGAGGCATATAATTACACCACGCTCAGTACCCCAGAATCGAAGCAGGCAGAATTACCAAGCTGCCGGACCGTACCAACCAACAACATTCAGTGTCAACCGACATCCGAGCGCTAGCTTACACGTAGTGCAAAAATAAATGCCAAAGTACTTATGCCCACGCAAGCAATCAAGCGGGTAATCACATTCAGTTGGCAGTATACTCAATATAGTGATGCTATCATCACTTGAAACCTGGGAACTCCCGCCCACGCAAAAGGGAATCGCCTCTCGTCGTGACGTATATATCGACATGCTGTCAATGATGTCATCTAAATGATGTGGCTAGCTTGGCGCGGATTGCCACATACAAGGCTATGACAATAATTGCAGTCAGTTACAGTACGGGTTGCTACTAACGTGAATTTGATATGACAATCTGCACGTGGTTAAACTTCATCAATCACATTGGCGCAGTGAATAGACGGGAAGACGACACATGGACCAGACATTGTAACACAATAAGTCAATTTTTGACTTTTTTTGTGGCAATAATTATCTATCAAGGCTATGCTGTGCGTCAGAGCTGGAGGTTAACAAGGGAAACGTGCGGAAAAATGTATAAGTATGTAAGGTGTCTTGCATAAGAAAACTGAAAACTGGTTTGTCCTTATTTAGACAAAGTAAAATTGACACATGCAAGAAGTCATTTATAATACCTTGTATGGTGATCGTAAACAAATTATACATTAAAGTATGGAATGTTGACGTCGTAAATGTGTTTTACACAGAAAAGAAATAATCTATTTCTTTAATTCGTGTATATATATTTTTAACATTAATCTATTTCTTTAATTTCGTGTATATATATTTAAAATTAATGATTAAGCTTATGTCAAGGGACTTAAATGACCACACCTTGACGCAATAAAACACTCATTGACTTAATTCTCTCATCTTGATATGTTCTCCATTTAGTTGAATACTACATCAATGATTTCATCACTATTAGTCTAGATGCCTGAGTTCTAAATCATACACCACACCCATACATTGAGTTAAAATGAAACACTTACATAATGTAAAGAGGTTATAGTTATGTTTATATTTAGATATGAGATCATTCTGCATAACAATTATTGTAGCACGGAAGAACAGATGCGGTTATTAAAAGTTAGGTCTAAAAATATTCAAAATGTCTTGAATGTGGGTTGGTACTTTTAATAATTCCACATTAAAGCTTGAAGTGCGGAGGAACAGATGCGGCAAAAAATAGTTATGTCTAAACACATTCAAATTGTCTTGAATGTGGGTAGATACTTTCAATAAGTCTAAATATAAGCTTGAAGTACAGAAGAAAAGATGCTACTATAAATACTTAATCATGAGATCATCGACCCTTAAATTTTTGAAGTACGAAAAAAAGATGCTTCTATAAATAACTAAATAACCAAATCCAAAATGTCTTCGATGTAAATGGTTTTTTTTCCAAACCTAAACTAAAAACAAACTTTGAAGTGTCGAAAAAAAGATGCGGGTATGTCTTAGTTCAAAAAGCGACTAAAACTCACTGCACAAATATCCGATGTTGTTCACTATAGCCATATCATAGTAGCTATATATCTGGCTTTATTAATGAGTATGTTTGTAATGCAACCGGGCAAGTATAATTGGTAAAGCAATTAGTCATGTTTAGCGACAGAACATTAAATTCAATAATTGCCTTTTCATGTGGAATATTCCATATGAAACAGAGAACAGAAATCGAATAAAAACCAAAAAGATGTCAAGCACAAAAATATCATCAGCATCGAATTATTGCTTTGTACCTATATACAGATCCTCATCCATCTTGAATCTGTTCGAACAAAGGAATTGGCTACATGTTATGCCCTTGTAAAAATGATTCATCTTGCTTGGGTTACTTCATACAATTCGTAAGGGATCAGCGTTAAGATGCTGTATATTAACTGATTTTGCATTTTTATGTCTACATTGTACATTATTGGCTTGGCTTGGTATTATTAACGTCATTTATCTCAGTTGCTAACTAGTAACCGCCTTAGTAGGTATGCGTTGTTAAGTATATAGACCGATACTGAATTAATTTGCTCTTCAAAGTGTGTATTTTAAACACATTTATACTTAATATCTTAATCTATACATTGACCTTGGTTGAACCACAATGATATGTGCATCTTTATTTCTGTCATACAGACATTGCCTATATTCATTAACGAAATAAAACTGAACAAGATGAGCTCCAGCGTATGTATCATTAAAATTCAAGGCAGAGAAGTTCAAGGTTATTTTAGCTAAGGGTGGTCAGTATAGAGCTCTGAAGCAAATGTCCCACAATTATAAAGTCACTTATCATATTTCACATTCCGTAGACTTGTTCAAATATTAGCCTTCTTTTGTTCTTAGAGTAATCGACCATTGTAGGCTACATTTACCTGTTACAGGATCAGTGGGTGGTCAAACAGGTAACATTCTATTCACATATTTCTCGCACACATAAGGACGGCTCCTTTGATATCACGCTGCGCCATGTGTGTCTTTGTTCCCAATGTGTCATTGGGCTCCACGTACTCTTGGTTAAAACATTCTAGGATTTGTTGGGATGTTGATGTCAGTTTTTATGCAGTGATTCACGTTGATATGACAACAGAGAAGTATTTACATGTATCTGAAATACAATTTTCGATTTCAAGTATGTTAGAAATGTAAAGTGCAAACCATTAAACAACAAAGAAGTACATTATTTTACTTCATCCAACCCCTTTTTAAACATAAATAAACATAAACAACATTTCCACAGAAGTACTTGTAACTGAAATAATTATTGGATTTGCTGGTAATACGCGTACGATTTATACAAGATAGCACATCTGTTTAGTTAGGATTATTTTTAAAGAAAAGGCAGAAAATGTGTTTGAAAATTTGCATTATCATTAACTAAAATACAGTACCACTTGATTGGTTTTTGTATTCAATGCTATTGGTTGTTTTACTATGGATTGTATACTCATGAGCATTTATTCAACATTAGCAAAAAGCACTATGGGATGTTAACTATATGAAGCATCTACTTTTATTATGCTTTTAAAAGTGAGGTAATTCCTGAAACGCACTTATACGGTATTACAATTGGTTCTCTTCGTCCAACAGGTTTGCTAGTAAAGCGCTATTATCTAACTAGTTACTGGACGAGCATGCATATTAATGCATATTAGGGTTCAAGACTGTGTGAGTTTGGTTTCAAAACAACTACTTTTAGTAGTGATATGTGTTATATCATTCATACCCTTAGTAATTTGATTTTATTATTTAAAATTAAATTAATTCATCAGTGACAACATTACCTTGGCCGTGAAGGGAATATCAAATTACAGTTTATTAAAGACAATTATTTTATTCACGCTTATAATTATTATGTCATACACTACGTGCAGGGGACAGTTTACTATATTCAATTATAAAACACCTTTCTTTAATACAATGGTACATAACAATAAGACGATTAGTGACTTATGTACATGAACATATGTGTATGCGATCTACACATTATAACACACGTTAACATATTCGTTTTAACAATTCCTTTAAAATGATTACCTCAGCACATATGACACTCATCAAACCGAAACAAATATCTAGTGAAAAATTAACCAGTCTTAACACGTAGGAGACAAAAACGTGAAAAAATAAGAAGGCCCTAAACACCGCTTACGATCATTTGAACCCGTGGCACCAAATGGGCGTGTATATCAATCAGAAAATGAAACAACAATGCAGTGATTAAGGCGTCATTCGATATGTTAGGTTTCGTTGACATGGTTGATGAAACGACTATTACCCGACAATAGTACACATTCTAATGTTTCATCTGATGATCATGGCTTGAAATGTTAGGAACATTATAAACTATGACATGAAATGTGCAATTTAGATCGCGTGAGTCATTTTGAACAAAACTAGGAAGCCTCAAAACGAGGTGCAATTAATTGCTTGCAGAAATGCGAGCGCCTAGGCTGTGTATGTTTACAAAGTAAACCGAAATTGGAGTTCTACATGTCTGCTTTTCCTGCTTTTGCAAGGGACAGATTGAAAGTAAAGTAAATATTAATATCAATGTTTATCGTAATTAAATATATGAGATGGTTTCCTTAATGATACACGAATAAGTGACAAAAGTCTGTATCTATGCGTTTATTCAATCGTTGCTGCGATGAAATGAATTATATATAATACTTTTATTTATTCGTGTCACTTTCTGCATATTCGCGCGGGTATGATTTCTTTTAGAGTAGATGTGCAGTGGTGAGAATTAAAAGTAAAGTAAGCCTTGATGATTGTCCTAAACTGCATTTAAAATAAATGTCATTGCATGCCCAATGTCACTGATATGCCTGTCCTATATCATGTACAGGTTCATTACAACAAAAAGCTGAATGGAATGTTTGATACGGCACGCCTGTTCGATTATTTTGTTACACATTTATGGATTGCAGTTGATATTTGTTATTAAAGCAGAACTTCTATGACAGTACTACGCCATTTTAAAGTTTGGGCTCGTATCCTGTGGTCAACAAATGCATACCAAAGGCCTATTATAAATGTTAAAGGCAAGTTATATTTTTTTTGATAAACAATATACCCTGATTATATATTTAGATTTAGGAAATTGGGAGATTAGTTGTAAGGATAATTAAAATCTTTCTTAGGCAAGGTGATAAAATATCTGTTTACAAAAGTATCAATGATTCCATGTTTATATGCAATTATGTGAAATGAGATCACCATGGAGTATAAGATTACGATTACATCGCGTTTGGGATGACTCGATGTAAGAGTATTTAGGTTAATTTCGGGGTAAAGGCAATATGTTTATTAACATTCTGTACTCAAGAACGAGAAACCCAAGGACACAACCGAAACCACGTTCAGTATACCATTCTATCGTTGATGTCGGGCAGATCATTCCTTACATATTCAATTAAATTAGGTCAAATCTCTGAACTTCTCTTGCTCTGGGACATACAAATATTGATTATTGGGTAGATGATGTTAGTTAAGTTGTAATTGTTGTGTTGCCACCAGGTGTTAGGTGGCAGCTTGACTTTCATTAAAACAGCACTCGCTTTTAACAAATAAATTACATTAACAAATTTGGGTTAATTGATAAATGCTGTGAAAATGGTGCGTTGGCAATAATGGTTTATTAGCGAAACGTGTAGCAAATGATAAACAGTTTCAGAATGCCATTTAAAACAAACCCTGTTGTTATATTGAAGCCTTCAGTGTGCCAATATGACTTTTTGCTAGACTTTTGTTTATCCTTAGACGCCATAAGTTTTGCAGAACAACCCTTTTGAGTATTTTTTATTTTTTATTGATGGACACTTTGAGATTGGCAAAATAACTTTATCTGAGAGACCTTTGTTATTACATGGACGACCTTGAATTTGGAAAACCACACTTGTTTATTGATGGACGTCCTGAGGTTGGAAAAAGCACTTAATTCTCCAAACGTTTGTTATTAATCCATACCTTGGATTTTGCTAACATTTCTGTTATTTATGGACTCCTTTTAATTGTTAAAATAACCCTTGTTCGTGTAACGTTTCCATGGGTACTTTGTGATGGGCAGTTGAGAGTTATCAAGGTAAGTTTTGTTTATTTTAAGGCAGCTTCATGTGAGTAAAGTAACTTTACTTACAATTTACTTCTTGACTGATTACTACCTTAGTGATATTAACATAACTTTGATGACGAACATTTCGTTCACCAGTAATAATATAAATTTATTTTGATTATCTTCGGGTGCCTTGAGTTGGTAAAAACCTGGCAACTTGTTGACTAAAGGTTTAAATAGCTATACTTTAATCATTATTTTAGTTTAGAGTTAGGCAATTTTGATAGCAACGTGCCGTATTAGCATTGACCACCAGTTAAGGTTTAGTCAGTAGGAACAATAATCTTCTTGCAAGGTTGATTAAATTGGCTAAAAACTAATCTGGACCGTTATATCTTTGATCCCGAATCGCGAGGTCAACTAGTGAAGACATGAAGTCACGGCTCGTAAATGTTGAAATTGATTTGTCAATTTGTAAGGCGTCGTGTCCTTAGTAATTGTGTCAAATTAAGGTGTTTAACAGAGGGCACAGCAAGCCCTAATTAACCAATTACAAACAAATTGAGAGATAATTGGTAAATTGAAATCTCTCCAATTGTTTATGCTGCTTACTGAAATATGTAAATTATTTAAGTATAAAAAATATATACAAAACACAACAACAGTGGATTTATTTCTCCAAAAATATTCGATTACACATTCTAGTGTGCCAAATATTCACGTAGATATGAACAGTTATTTCGTCAATATGCACACACAAGTGATGTTAAAACTACCCTATTCGCAAGTATTAAAGTCTCAGGGGGTTTTGTGGCAAACAAAACAACGTGTTTGAATAGATTTATACTACCTTTGTGTTTAGGAAGAATGCACAATAAAATCACGAGTCAATATTATGAACAACATTTTCATCCCCTTCTTCCAATGATTTATACAATAGTAAATTAAGCTATATCTAATAGAGTTTCATATATATTTTAACAGTCTATATATAATCTGCACTTAAGATGGCTTGACTGTATAATCATTAATGCATTTCTTAATACTGAATAAAAATCTGATTTATCTCATAATAAAATTGCAACCACTTTAGGAGAAATCAATCCGATTGAATGGCAAAATAAAACATTAAATTTAAATGTTACCGAAACAACATTGACGTGCATATCTTTCTGATCTCATCATTTAATCAATACTTCATCAGTATAGTGGATGAAAACGAACATTAAGGAAATTTTCTTTCACGCATAAGAGGAAGCCGTTCGGGGATTGAAATGTAAATATCCGAAGTAAAGTTTCGTTACTTTTGCCAGAGCAACCACGAAGGAGGACAATTATTGCCTTCGATGTGAGTGATGAATGATTGCAATTAATGCAACTCGTATAAATGATATCAAACGGGTAGTATTTTAAACAGTGGCATATGCATTTGTTGAACTTAGCGTTGCGCGTTCAAAATAATTGCAAAACACTGTAAGTATATCATAGATTCTCATCTATGATTATATAAACCAAGACTCCCAATGCCAGAATATGCAATCATAAAGACGAGGAGAAGCATCCCAGGCTGCGGAGACGCTAACCCATAAGCGTTATTAGGGCGGCATTTCGTTGTTCTTCAATAGTTTTAAATCGTTAAAATAGGTTTGCTGATGGACCCGGAGGCATATAATTAAATCCAGCCCACGCAAAAGGGAATCTCCTCTCGTCGTGACGTAGAAATCGGCATGCTGGCAATGATTTCATCTGCTGGCTTTGGCTTGATTGGTGCGGATTGCCACATACAAGGCTATGATAATAATTGCAGTACGGGTTGCTACTAAAGTGATTTTAATATGACAATATGCACGTGGTTAAACTTCATCAATCACATTGGCGCAGTGAATAGATGGGAAGACGACACATGGACCAGACATTGTATAAAAGATAAGTCAATTTGTGACTTTCTTTGTGGCAATAATTATCTTTCAAGGCTATTCTGCGCGTCAGAGCTGTAGGTTAACAAAGGGGAAACGTGCGGAAACTGTCTAAGTATTTAAGGTGTCTTGCATAAGTAAACTGAAAACTGTTTGACCTTATTGAGAAAAAGTAAAATTTATACATGTAAAATGTCATAAATAATATTTTGTATGGTAATCGTGAACAAATATCTACTTATATACTCATTTAAAAATCGTTAATAATAATATGATTTACACAGAAAAGAAATTATCTATATCTTTTATTCGTGTACATTTTTTTTGTTTTTTACATTCATAATGAAGCCTATTTCAAGGAGACATAAATGACCATATCTTGACGCAATTAAACACTTATTGACTTAAGTCCCTTATCTTGTTTCTCAATTTAGTTGAATACTACATCAATAATTTGATCATTATTAGTCTTGATGCCTGAGTTCTTAATCATACACCACACCCAGCCATTGAGTTAAAATGAAACAATTACATACATAGTGTAAAGAGGCAATAGCAATGGTTATTTTTGGACATGAGATCATTGTGCCTTAGGCTAAAAATATTTCAAGTTCTTGAATGTGGGTTGGTACTTTTAATAATGCTACATAAAAGCTTGAAGTGCGGAAGAAAAGATGCGGCTATAAATAGTTTTATCAAACACATTCAAATTGCCCTGAATGTGGGTAGATACTTTCGATAAGTCTAAATATAAGCTTGAAGTACAGCAAAAAAAATATGCTGCTATAAATACTTAATCATGAGATAATCTACTCACAAATTCTTGAAGTACGAAAACAAAGTTACGCCTATAAATAACCAAGTCCAAAATGTCTTAGATGTAGGTCGTTATTTTCAAACACATAACAAATCTAAACGCTAAACACATAATTAAATGTCGAAGGAAACTTGCGGCTATGTCTTAGTTCAACAATTTCCTAAGATATATTACATCATCTTTATTTAAAAAGTAACATACAAAAAGCACTTGAATAAAGAAGAAACATTTACTAACAAAACAAGGGCTTTTACTGACCACCAGACAAGGATGTTGTGTTAAAATAACAACTAATTTGAAATGAAATAAAAGTGAAATACGGAATTGGAAAAAAATGGTGTCTAAAACTCACTGCTCAAATATCCCGCTTAACATTTTGTCCACTCTAGCCATGTCATGATAGCTATATCTTGCTGTAGTACTAAGTATGTATGTTTTAAAACTGGGCAAGCACAGTTAGTAAAGCAAATATTCATGCTTATCGACAGAACATGTTATTTATTAATTGCTTTTGTGATGTGGAATATTCCATGTGGAACAGAGTACAGAATAAGAATCAAAACAAAAATGGTTTCAAGTACGAAAACGTCTTCAGCATCAAGCTATTGCCTTTTACATAGGGATCGTCATCTATCTTGATTCTGTTCGAACAAAGGAATTGGCCTCATATATCCTTGGTAAAAATGATTCATCTTGCCTGGGTTACTTCATAATATTCGTAAGGAATCAGCGTTAAGGTGCTGTATTATCATTATTGACAACCTTATACATTTTTGGTTCGGTATTATTAACATTATCTATCTGAGTTGCTAACTCATTTTCTCCCTATGCGTTTTACAGTTGGATGATACTGAATTAATTTGCACTTATGTGCATTTTGAACAAATTTACACTTAATATCTTAATTCATACATTAACCTTGATTGAAACACAATTAGATGTGCATCATTATTTCCGCCATACAGACATTGCCTGTGTTCATTAACGAAATAAAACTTAACAAGATGAGCTACAGCGTATGTATTATTAAAATTCAAGGTAATTTCAGCTAAGGGCGGTCATATTATAGATCTCGTTAAGGTTGATATGTGTATATCAATCAGAAAATGAAACAACAAAGCGGTGATTAAGGTGCCATTCGATTTGTTCGGTTTCGTTGACATGGTTGATGAAACGACTATTACCCGACAATAGCACGCATTCTACTGTTTCATCGCATGATCATGACTTGAAATGTAAGGAATAATATAAACTGTGACATGAAATGTGCAATTTAAATCGCGTGAGTCATTAAGAATAAAACTAGGCCGCCTCAAGATGAGGTGCAATTAACTGCTTGCAGAAATTCTAGCGCCTAGGCTATGTATGTTTTCAAAGTTAAACGAGATTGGAGTTCCGCATGTCTGCTTTTTCCCGCTTTGACGGATCGAAAGTAAAGTAAATATAAATATAAATGCATATCGTAATTAAATATACGAGATTGTTTCATAAATAAAGCATGAATAAATGAAAAACAAATCTGTATCCAATCGTTTAATTAAACGTTGCTGAAATGAAGTGGGTTAAGGAGATTTTGTACTTTTTACTTTAGTCAGTGTTATAGTTATACGTTCTACTTCGTTCCGAGAACTTTAAAAAATATAAATTAGTTGTTATTGTAACGAAAAAAGTACCCCTAAAAATATTACTGCAAATCCTGTTTTTGCCCTTGATTAACACGGTATTTGGTTAACATTTACCACAATTTTAAAGATCATAAATTGTAACAATATTACCTTAATTTAGATTTTCTCCGAAACGTTTCGATAAAATAAGCCTTTTTGGTACATGGCTGTTTTAAGTTTCAAGAGATATGAATTGCCGCAGTCTATACTACTAAAAAAATGAGCTATGTGCGTTTGTTTGTCTGTCCCTCTATGGGTTTCGTTATGCGAAGTCGTAGGGGGTTGATATTTGTTATGGTGGTAAGGGACAACCACCCGAAGTTCACTGTTTTTGAAACGACCACGTGGGTCAAAGGGCAGCTAGAAGTATAATTGCTTAGGAATGCTCTATGAGAGCCAAATTTGGTCAGAATAACCGCTGACCCAAACGTAACACATTGCTAGGGT
>JAUMTS010036131.1:0-11171 GCA_032273385.1 Ophiopholis aculeata | reverse complement strand
ACTACCGACTGCAGACGCAACGAGATGGTGCTCAGTAAACCCTTGAAAATATAGCTTTTTCAACATTTCTGTGTAAATCTGATCAAATGTACACTGATTTACAGTGTGTACATAATATTACATGAATCAGAATCAGATCTGAATCGGCCGATCCAAGTGTGGATCGGTTCTTCACTACTTATGAGTGCTTATTTTTGGTCATTTTAGTGACTTTTAATATTGATTAAATTTCAAAGATGATAGGTTAACTGTAATGATGTGATTTAAATACATTTATCTATTTATTTATTTTAGAAGAGCCATTTTTTTATTCAATGTTTACATACATGTCGCCAACTAGGAGAGAAACCAAACTGGTAGGTCCCAAGAACTGCAACAAGGATCCTACATTTTACAATTGAACAATTCATAAAGCATGATACTTCACCAAGTGATGTTAGTCATCAAAATGTGCCCTGCAGTTCATCAACATTTAGGCTCCAATACTTTGATGGAAATCAAACATAAATTTCCAGAAGATACATCAAATCAAATATCTAAACCAAGATGTGATGCGCCAGAAAATGATGCTCGCTAAAAGGGATGGCACAATAACATTGCTCTGGTCTCAGTTAACTAGCACAATTGTAGGGGCAGTCACGCAGTTTCGACACAACATACCGTCCATAATTTCCCATCATGTTTTTAATCAAACTTCATATTTCCATTGCAGGTCTTCACTACAAACAAGCAGATACATTATGATCAGGAAATGATCCGTACATTCATGGAACCACCACAAGTTACCCTACATGAAGCTAAACAGTCTCCCAAAAAAAGAAGATTATCAATAGACGCAAAGATTGACACGGTAAGTAGCCCTCAGCGTTGATATCTTGGGTCAGTTTTAATATCAACAGATATAGGACAGGGACAAATTTAAAGTCAAAATAAAATAACCCAAAACTGTTTAAGAAAGACCATATCCTAAAAAGCAAGATCACAGGAAATTTCTTCTTTTTTTTTTAGATGTTTACCCAGTTTTCTCTTTCTTTCAGCAACTTTATATTCAGTGCCACACCTAATTTTCAACATGTTCTTGATTCAATCTCTTACAACAGGTCTATATGAACCAGATAGCAGCAAAGCCGGTAGTAGCAGTAAATGGACACGCCGCGATATACTTGTATCCGATACAACCCACAACAAGTTGAAAGTAAAACTATGGGGCGAAAATGCTGAAGTGATAAATAACACACATAAGAATTGGCAACTCAAACTAGTCCATGCAGTTGTGGACAAGTTTGATGGCAGGACACAGCTCAGAACACACGAGAATTCCACAGTGCAGTATATGTTGCTTTTTAGTATTTGATGGATTATGATACAATTTAAGATACAACATTTAGCATGTTCAGAGAATAAGACAAAGCAAAAAATGAACATGTTTTTGTTTTACATTCATGAATGCCCTCATCATTTTTTGAAGATTCTGAATCTTTCTTCTTTGTCAACTTCTGCTTCAGATAAAACTGAAACCAAAAGGAATGCAAAGGTCAGTGACTTGAAAAACGAGCTATGTGAAAAGAAGAAAATTATTCAGCAACTGGAAGATGAGAATTGCAGCTTGAAGAAGACAATCCAATCGTATGAAAATGAACTTACAAGTTCTTAAGATTTTATGAAAGAGGGAAAAAAGTACCCTAACACAATTAGGATGTTTGTTTATGATTCTCTTGTGAACAATGTGCCAACACAGAATGTTCCAACTCTAATCAAGCAGTTCGGCAAAAGAGCAGGGATAACAATTGATCATGTTCCACACAGAAACACAGTAGAACTTATGTGTAGAGAAATAGGTGTTATCTCAGACATAATGAGTGCTGAGTTGATTGTTAACGAAGAAAACCTGACAATTGCTTTTGATGCAACAACGCAGGAAGGTACCCACGACAACAGTATTCAGGTTACCAGCAAGGACAAATGCTATGTCCTGGCAGTAGATGAGTTGCCTGGAGGGACTACTGAAGATTACAGCATGCATGTAAATTAAACTATAGACTCATTAACTGATATTTATTGTCAACTGTACAGTACTGATTTTACAGAAATAAGACAAAAGATACTAAATAACATCTCTAACACACTCACAGATCGTGCTGCTGTGAACCATTCTACAATTCAGCAACTGGAGCTTGACTGGGGCTGCCACTTGTGGAAACTTGGTATGATGCACCTAAATGCAGCAACAAGAATATATGAGATTTCCTATAACACCAGTCGAAATCGAAACAGCTGTAAAAAAGAGCAAGATAGGCACGTCCAAACGGAATAAAGCTTGACGAGCTGTCTAGGGTCCCAAATTACATAGCAAAATTAATATCTTTGTATAATTCCTGGCTCATGGCAGGAAGTGTATCTAAGACCGCTGTCCATGGCAGGACAATCCTATTGCCAAAAACAGGGGATCCAGCTGATATCAACAACTTGAGACCCATCGACTTCGTCTGGTTGACTTAGGGTTTAAATCTCCTTTAACAAACTTCTTTTCTATAAAATAAACTGACCTGATTTTCTTCCTACTCATTGGCTAAATCTTCATCATGTAGGAACTCTTCCAGAAACTTTATTGTTGCATTCTGCATAAATACTTCAGTATCCTTAAGCATATCCAAATTATCCATAAGAAAAGCTAGTGAACTACATCTGAGATCCCAGACTCCTTCAACATCATCATCATCACTATCATGGTCTCTGGCCAGAAAAAGGACTTAACAAGCTTCTTCTACAGTAACACATTTTGACTTGTCCTAATCAATTCTCTCAAGACTTCTGTGAAGTCCATGTACAATGCCATTTGAAATTTGTTCGAACATGTGATTCTTCACTTTAGTCAAATCTACTCTAACTGTATACACAAATTCTAGCAGTACTTCAAAGACTTCTGGATTTCCATCAATTTTGATTTCACTTTGTTGGCTTTCTTTTTAATCCAGATGTGAACATTGCTTTGATGATCTATATGATGGGGCAACGACCAGAATTAAGGTAGACGGGTCGACTACTGGCTGGATTGACATCAAGATAGGGGTGAAACAAGGTTGCACAATCTCCCCTCTCTTATTTAATCTTTGCATGGACCCTCTAATGAGAGCGATTACTAAGATAGAAGGCTTCCGCTAGGGCCTAAACGCAGATGACCATGTTTCTATTCTGGCATATGCCGATGACATTGGGAGGAGAAAGAGGACATTCAGGTGTTGATCAACATCTGCGCCAAGTACTTCCATGACGCGGGTCTTGTCTTAAGCGTGGCGAAATCCGAGGTAATTGAGATCACTAACACAATTGCTAACATGAAGAATGAGGTAGTATTTGGAGACTGCATTCTTCACAAGAAAAGGCCAACCGAATATTATAAATACCTTGGGCGTTTTGTAGAGGCATCGGACGAGAGCCCTGTCCCTCGAACAGATGCTCACGGACATCTGTTCTAAGATTGATCGGGCACCCTTGAAGGATGTGGTGTTTTAAAGGTTAACTACAGGCTTGTAAGAGGGAGAGGGGTCCACCACCGTGCTCCAAAGGGTGGACAAACAGCTCAAAGACTCTGTCACCGAATGGCTCCCAATCAAGGCATTCAGAATGGCGTGTTATACTGAAGTACCAAAGACGGCGGACTGGGCAAAACAAGGCTGAGCAAATATGTCCCATAAATTTGAAAGACAAACTGCTAATTCTATTTCGTTTATCATACAATGCATAATTCAGCTTGCGAGAAAAGATGGGCAGCTCTTCCAGGCCAGTGAAGGAATGGGTTTCCGCCTAATCGACATTGACCTACTGGAAACATTCCTTCAAGAAACATGCCTCTGTAAAGAGTGCGGTGTAGGCAGCTTCAACCTATGGGAACAAGAACATGACAATGGCTGGGCGACCCAACTAGGGAACTAGGTTTGGAGTGTACAAACAAAGCCTGCAAGAAATATACTAAATTCTTGACATCAAAAGATGCAGAAATGGGGAAACCAAGGTGCAGACCCAAAGAAGTAAACAGGTACGCAGTGTTACTTCACAAGCAAATAATGGTCAATCATGGGAGGGGGCAATCAAGGTGAATATTTTGTTATCACTGAGCACAAATCCGCCGGCAAGGGTTCATTTTTCACCAACTAAAGAAGTAAACAAAACGTGCGATATTACAATGATATGACCATCAGGAGCTTGAGCAGGAAATGCCATGTCAGAAAGAAGTACTTGGCAGCAGCCAAGAAGTTGGGTCACCCTAGACCCAGCTCTGTAACAGTGTAAGGAAGGTCAAAGTTGGCAAATGGAGATGCACTGAGTTTAAAGACCAGTTTTTAGAAAAAAGAAGAAAAAATTACAGAAAGGGACGAATATCTGCAAGTAAGTGTTAACAAATGTTCAATATCTTTTACAACTACTGGGAACCATAAAGTAAGTAATTCAGGTATTGGACCAAATCAAGGTCACTAAAGCTTCATATTTTGGAGTACCACACATGGGATCAAATAAAGGCAACTAAATGTGGGTTAGGTCTTCTTAGTGAACACAGTCCGGAGGAACGTTCCTGTTTAAATGTTTAAAATTTCAACTGGTTTTGTATGGTTTTTAAAAATGGTAGAAAAACATACCCTAAAATTTCATATCCTAAACACTGAATTATGCTTCTAAAAGAATTCCCTTTTCCAAATAAAAGAATGAAATTACTACCTTAATAATGGTCTGCTCGGACCTGCATGGCATGCAGTTAAGCCCTGTACAGAGTCATTAACGTTAAAAAACACGGGCAACAGCAACAAAGACCTAAAAGGCCAAACCGTTAAGCTAACCAACCTTGTAGTAACAAAATATACGGACAAGAAGGGTAACACCTACAAGAAGGTACAATGTTAATGAAATAATTAAGTTAAGACAGCTTAAGCTAGGTCTACTTATCAAATTAGGTCTTCATATTCCACCTATTTTGCTGGATCACATAATGCGATTAAATGAACATTTCATAAAAGGTAAGCATATATCATTTTAAATTACAATGCACTGTACAATACTTGAATTATTATACACTAAATTGTTACTGTTGGCTCATAAAAAACTATTTATCCATGTCACTCCTTTTCTTGGATGATCGGTAATGAGTTTCAACTTCTGTATTGCAGTGGTTCTGATAACTTTCTAATGAAGTAGGCAACTTTTTCTGACCATGCATCATAATTTTAGTAAAACTGAACTTCCCTACAGTACAACAGCTTATAGACTTTGTAGAATCTAGTGGAG
Source organism: Ophiopholis aculeata (assembly GCA_032273385.1). Classification (NCBI taxonomy): domain Eukaryota; kingdom Metazoa; phylum Echinodermata; class Ophiuroidea; order Amphilepidida; family Ophiactidae; genus Ophiopholis; species Ophiopholis aculeata. Next base: position 5,894 of record JAUMTS010036131.1, on the reverse strand, counting down.
ACAGTAATCGTGAGTGTGGCATCTCACTCATTGCAAGCCTCTGTCTGATTACATCTATGGAGATAATTTGCGGTGAATTTTAAATTTATTCTGTGTATTTCAACCATATCTTTTTATGTCAAAGAGGAGTTCACTGGGTGATTCTCCAGAATTGTTGCATCCAAAAATGCCAAAAATGCTTCGTAACAAGTCACTGATTTCCCCACAAAACCAACATTGACCATGCAAGAAGGCGGTTAATTGATTACAAAGTTGACTATGAAATTAACATCAAAGATTATGACTTCAAAGGTCTTTACAATTGAGGGAGACATTTGAGTCAAAATAAGTATAAAAGAGACTAAATCACTGAAAGGCGGATTGAAACACTGCCTGAGCATAAGAGCAAACCAAGAAAAATATTCACAATTTAGGTTATGCCAACATTGTTTATGCCTTCTAGTGCCACCATTTTCCACCAGTCAGGAGGAGTTCCATAACCCACTGTTGCAGTGAAGAAGAATGCATGACGCACGTATGCATGCGTTCAAACTCATAACCAGATTTTTTAGTACAACTTCTCATTGCTTGTAAGGTTTGTGAATATGGTAGGTTCAATACAAGGTAAGGTAAATGAGAAGGTCTCCAAATGAGACCGACCCAAGCTCTGCAAGTAATGGTGATAATTATAGAATTGTTGATAATATATAAAAAATAAAATTAAAATTTTTACTTCAATTTTAATCCAATTGCTGTCATATCAACAGTTTTCCAGAAGATACAAAACTTTTAACTACCTCATGACAGACATATCGTCATGCACTTGTCACATTTTTACTCATTTGCTAAAGACAGACTAGATCAAAGTGTGATGATTTAAATTCATTCAACAAACTCTACAAATTACTCAAAAAATCAAAGTATGGGAAATATAAGAGAAAATGAATTGAAATTAAATACCCATATTTGGTAAGTAAGTTTACATCAATAGGCGAACCCATGGACACCCACACCTGGATGCTTGGCAGCAAATTGAGCTAAATTCCTGCCGACGTAACTTGGCGTAGCTCTGACCTTGGTTATTGCTCATCTTGACTTTGTTTTTGTACAACAAGATACTGTAAAGCATGAACATTTTGCATGCATTTTAATTTTGCGAGGGCATCCAATTTGCGAAATTAAAATGCATGTGAATATTCATTTCATAACTGCCAGCCGGTTCAGAACTCAGTAATCGCAAAATTTTCATGGCCATAAAATGGGCACTAATGACAATTCGCAAAAATGTCATGCTTTATGTAGTATTTACCATATTGGTTCCATTAAACACCCCCCTCTCTATTAAATACCACAGCTACATCACATTTGCATTTGTGCTGCATTCCATTGAACCATGTGAGACCCACCCATAATTTTAAAGAAAAAAAAGAGTACTTTAATGTTGAAGATTCTATGTCAATTTGAACACAAGTACATGACATTACACATACTGTCCTACCCAATCCTCTTTTAAAGCATAACATTACACTATTGTCATAACGAGACACTTTTAAACTTGTTTGAATTCACTAAAACATGGTTAAAACCTTTTGTTTTTTAAGGAAAAGAAGATGAGGAAAAAGACCCTCCCCTTTTGAAAATGCAACACCCGGGGGCATTTAATGGGAACAATATGTTAATTATATAACAATAGAAATTCATGTACAACACATATGTATTCAAAACCGGAATGCTTTTTTGGCAAAGGAATCATTGTTTGAACCCTTTCACAAGCACACGCTTAGTTATAACGTCAAATTACAACTCACAATCTCACTTTAGATTGCACAATCTTCAAGCCATACGGATGTTTGCATTTGTGTTGAATTCTATTGCACCAAATCCTTTTTGGTATGAAGGTTATACATGTCTAAATTATGTATACATGTAAGATAGCAACCCATCAAGTTAAAAGCATATTCCCACATTTCCTGGCCGAATCGTCCTCAATCTTTCTCAAATTTCAAATTTTTGCATGATTGTATTCCATATTGGTGTAATAATATACCCTTTGAAGGAATAAGCTTACATCTGTCAAATTCCTTCAAAAACATACATGTGTTGTAGCATAGGAAAGTGTGTATGAACAAAATGTTATTTTTACCCATGTACATATGTTTTTGGGCAAATGAAGCTCACATAGCACTTCAGTTGGACATAACCAATAATTCAGATTGATTTCAGCAATTTGTATTATTTTAAATGTGGGAATATGCCTTTAAGGTACAAAATAAAATGGTAAGCATCTCATAGACCAAATTCTGAAAATAGTAAAATAAACTTTGAAACAATTTTTTGATAAACAGAGGATACTTCAGAATGCCCATTGTAGCTTGCTTCTCTGCAGATGAAAAACACTTGTACCTTTGAACTAGGGGTCACATTTACACATGTGATGTGATCAAGCAAAATGAGTCCAAACACGCAAATGTTGATTTTAAGATAGAGCAAATTATAGGAAATAATGTCTTATGTTTCTTATTTTATTGACAACCATTCAAATGGTCATATCTTTGGTACTAATAACTAATTTTAATAGGGCTTTCTGAAGATGTAGCTATCGATATGATGCATACAGTGAAGTTGTAAATTAAGTCTGATCAACTTCTGAATTTCGCTTGATCACTTTACAAATACAAATTTCTTTATCCCTATATCCTGTATGTCACATTTTTAAATACTAACGTCAAAACGATGTTGAGATGTAATAGGGGCTTTGGACCAAATATTCTCAAAACAATTTGAGAAAACCCACAAAATGTTAAGATGTAATAGAGGCTTTGGACCAAATATTCTCAAAACAATTTGAGAAAACCCACAAAATGTTAATATCAAGAGTCAAAATCAATATTGTCAAGTTTCTCACATAAGTATTAACTGGGTAAAGTGCACATTTGAAAGACAGGAAATGAAGAGAGGGTTCAATCCGTTTTTGGTCTATGAGATACCTAGTTTAATCCTTCGCAAAGACTAAAACCATTTGAATGTTACGGTCAACTCCAGTTTTCATACTTTTTTGGTAAATTTCTCTATATATTCTCATCTTCAGCACAAAATAAAACATGGGAGTGTTAAAACAGGTTAGTATAGATATTTTATCCTTTTGCAATCACATACTAGTATCTTATTTTATACTCAAAAGAAGAGAAACAGAGAGAAAATTACCCCCAAAAGTGTAGAGAGTGGAGTTGACGTTGGCATGCAGAGGGTTAATATGTAATATATTATAATTTTGGAACTCATGATTTGTACATAATTTTAGTAATAAACTGGTCCAAACTGTGACAAATTAAATGACAAATGGAATAATTACTTTAGGGGTAGCTTTAAACCTCAACCGCTGGTTTAGTGCGATTGAAACACTTGTCATTTTTTTAGAACAATAGAAACCGTCTCCAATTGCACTGAACCAGCCGAAAGGCCAGTCAACAGTCATGAGTTTTGAAGCCATCCCTTATCACTAATTACCATTCACTGTCACATATACCATTACTTGATAGTTCTTCCACCTGTTTGTCCGTCTGTCCGTCATCTTTCAATTTCATCTTGAGTTGCTTTTTGGTCTGGTATAAGGCTTTGTACTTATCCTGCAGTGACATGAGTTGATTTTGTAGGCTGGCTATTCTTACACAGTGGTCTACGGCTATGAAGAAATAGAACAATAGAGAGCTTTTAGTAAGCAGTAAATACAACCACCCCTCAATCATACCCAAAAATGATCCAACAATTTTTAACATAACTTTCATGTATTACCCTAATTGTTTTGGCAAATTAAATAGGGTTACAAATTTGCAACTTTTGTAATTTTTTTATTTTTATAGTTATACGGGAAAATAGTAAATGATTTTTACAGTGTTTTATTTGATAGTTTGTCTCTTGTTTTCTTCACTTTCAGAGTCCTTTCTGAAGTATCTTTACCCATTTTTTGTGTTTGATTTATGTCGATACGGAAGAAATGATGGCGACAGCGTGTCAACAGCGTGTCGACTACGGCACTATACCACCAATGTAAAGGTGGTATCAGCCATTGGGGTCTAATTGGTGGTATTAGGGTTTTAGCTAACAAGACACACAGAAACCAAAATGAGAATGTGTCCATGATCTGCACGCAGCTTTCAGGTTAGCCCTTATGCGTTTTGGCTTTTCAAGTGCATTTAGATTTACACATAAATTGAGATGCAATTGCAAATGAAAGATCCAAACAACGAATCACAATAATTTTGCTTGCCATAAAGACCTCGGTTCTTACAATTCAAGATCTTTACCATAATAAAAATATCACAGTTTTCAAGTATCTCAAGCTATCCCCACAATTGATCACAAAATCTTACCTTGAACAAAACCAGTCTGTCCTTGTTTCAATGCAGAGGGTACTAATATCCCAAACCAATGTAATGGATCCACCAATGATGCTTCTTCTTTGGTATCTCCTTTGTCCGATTCTTTCTTTGCATGTTCTTTTTCTACTAATTCAATATCTTCTGTGGATTGTTGTTCACCATTTTTGTCCTGCATGGATTCATTTTTGCCTTTTCGTCTCCTCACTGCAAGCAAAAATAGCACATTTAAAAAAAGAGAGATTAAGGTGGATACAAAAAGTACCTGACACATGGATCAAGGATGTCTTTCTTTTCTGTCACTATTGTCTTATCAAGCCAAGCAACTTGTAGAAATGTAGGGACTGCAGTTCTAAATATCCTGAAATAATTTATCAAAGTTCATAACATATTACTGACGATGACATAGAAGACTTCAACATACACCGCTTTAAGTATCGTCCTGTCCTGTTGGAAAGCATGTTCACCCATTTCCATACAAACATAAAGAAAAAAGACAACTTTATAATTCAGCAGAAAAAAAACCCAATTATCCGTCTCTTGTATAGGGGCAAAATAGTCATAACAGTCTCATTGTATTTTTCATGAACATTATGATTTTGAACTGAAAGTAATATTTGTTGGCAAAAGTCAATGCATCGTAACTCCGCCAGTCAATCATTTTTTGAATTTGATGACTAAACACATGCTAAAAAAAGCTTTATTATCAGTGATCTAATAAATATTAACTTGGTGGTGATGCAAGCCATCAAAATCATTAAAGTAACTGTTTACTTTGACAGTTTTCTGAAATATGGAGTTACTCTTAAAGTTATAGTTGTGGTATTTGCAAATAACATATTTTCAAAGTTCTGGCAGTTAATTTGAAAACACTATTACAACCTTGACCTCATCCCCCCAAGTCAAATACAATCTAGAAACATTTGATAACATCCTGCTTTTCTACAGACCTTGGCTTCCTGTCTGACTCTTTTCTAACTCTAGGCCTTCTGACTCAGTTCCTGATTGACAGACTTTCCTGGGCTTAGGTTTGTGTCGAGTTAGGTGGAATGTACTGGTTTCGTCTTCTTCCCTAAATCATAAAAAAATATTTAAAATCAGGACAATAATAATCATGTGAGAATTCAAGATTACACTTTTCTAAATAAGTTACCACAATATATCAAATTACAAAAAGGTTTAAATAATTGCAATCTCAACTGCCACCCATAAGTTAAAGGCTTATTCCCACATTTTTTCAAAAAACAGATTTCAATAAAACCCTTCTTAATTATCGAGTATGTGTAACTGAAGTGCTATGTAAGCTTCGTTTGCTCCAAATCGTATTTAAAAGAGTTAACAATTGATTATTTAGTCATACGCGCCTACAGTATGGCCCCACATAGCCAACGTACTTCCCTATATGCACCACGTTGAACTCGCATATTATGCAATAATTAAACTTCGGAGATCTCCGAAGTTTAATTCAAAATCACTGATTTTGAAACAATTAGGCCGAATAAAGCTTAGCTTTTATCTTTATCACTTTGCTCGTGTGAC
>JAUMTS010036020.1:0-11172 GCA_032273385.1 Ophiopholis aculeata | reverse complement strand
AAAATCATATGAGTTAAAATAATTTACACCTATAATTATTATTGCAAACTTTTTATTTAAAAAAAAAAAAACAAGATTCGCACAATCATCCTTGAAACGACCATACCATTTGATGCTACAATAAAAAAAAAGAGGTTGAACAAATGACTTAAAAAGAACATTTAACGTGTTGTATTTAAGGTATGGCTTAAGACGCCTTATTATTTGCAAGACACTTTGCTGCTTTTATTTTATGAAGGGTGATAATTGTTGTATCCCTCTATGCATGTGTTTAAATCCCACTACTCATAGATATATTCCTCAAGTATGTTAAACTATTAACAATGGCTGGATTTGCTAATTTAAGAAGTCTACAACTAACAGCATCTAATCCTGTTGCCTTACTAACACTCATATGATTTATTTCACTAATGACAAACTCTAGGGTAAAATCAAGAAAATTAAACTATACACCGGAAGCATTATTACTTCTTGGTCGTATATAAAGATTAGGCTGATCATTGCCTATCAATTGACTTCTCAGCAACAGCAGGCAAATGTTTGTTAAAACCATTTAAAGTATCATCGTTAATATTGCACACCTTAACATCAACAATAATAGACATGGGATTTGGAGATTGTTAACTCATTTTAAAAGACACTGTGAAACAGTTTGTTTAAAATAACCTTCTTTCGCTTTACGAATAATGTTATAACTCTATTAAACTTTAGTGCAGACTTACTTGTTGAAAAACCTTCTATGTTCAATTCTTACCTTTAATGACATTTTACAGCTATTATTAAGGGGTGTAGATGTGAAGATGGGGTTTAACAATTTATATCGAATATGACCAAACCGTGTTTGAATTCTTTACTTCAAAATTATATTTTATCAAATTTTCTCAAAATGTGTATGCATCATGAAAAGTCGCTTGTAAACCTCTCAGAAATGTCCCTGTGTTGAAGTTGGTTTTGTGGCAAACACAGAATGGCATCTTGAAAGAAAATGGTGTTTTCTGACACCTCTTGTCCTTGTTTACGATTTTCACAGTCGTCGTTTTTACAAACGGCTTAGAATTTTAAATAAAGTAAAAATATATTTGTAAATGACATTCGTATGAAACATCTGTTCATTCTTTCATATTTGTAAGATTCTCACTCGGGCGTGAAATGAAGTATAGATTTAGATGGTTCCTCTATATGAATCATAGTTTTTAAAACTCAAATTCACGCCCTAGTGAACATAATTCAAGTACAAAAATGGTGAGCAAAATTTGCCTTAAATCTTAACTACAAATAAACATTCACTGTAACTCTTAAATTACTATCCATAAAAACAAATGACGACTTTATTGGCGGTTAGTGCACCTCAAAACACGCCGAAGTGAAACGCACTTCTTTGCAATCACCATGTTTTGCTTTCACAAACTAAACATTCATTGTAAAGTCATTTACAATGACGTAAGCAGTAACCCTCCATAATGTTGATAAATACCAAAAACATTTTTGCGGGTTCAGCCCAAAATAAAGAAAGCAAAATTATCATTCGGTCATTTACGGTAAAAATCATGCACGTAGTGGCAGACCCCCTAAGACATTGAAACGATATTGGTCAAAATAATTGACAAAAGACAAATTGGCCACCATATCACATACACAACATTTTTAGTATCACTTCAATAAGGTTGAGTGAGAATGCCACAATTAACAACTGCGACCGACAGAATAAGCCAAACATGTGTTCCCAAAACCGGTTTGGCCCTCGCTTTAGATCGTGTAATTAAAAAAGCATAACAAATAGTACACAATGTTGGAAAGGTTTATGTATCTCTAAGTTTAATATTATCACTGTGAATCTATTTTGACATTTGTAGGATTTACGCAACTGTAGCTGGATTCAACCGAACATGAGGTTGAAAATGCCAGCGTCGGTGCCCAGGTATGCCGGGCTGAATAACTGCCTAATCATCTGGGTCGTGTATTGTTTGTTAGTGGTTTCAATACAACCAAAGACAGGGTCGGCGGATTTCGTCAGGTTCAAGCCATACATTGAATACATATACGAATTTAAATCTACCACTGAGCTTAAAACAATTCGTAATATGACAGCAAATGCAAAGGTACGAAGTACAAATAAGCAGCCAAAATTATTAGTTCACGAAATAGAGTATTTTTCTATATCGTTGTGAATCAATATACAATTAATCAACAGAAAGCGAGCGTTCTCTTTCTACCCGTGTTTGATATCAGTTCTTGAACATTTATCCTAAACTGAAACTATAATACACGTGTCATACAACGATGATAATGGAAATGTATTGCATGATGTAGATATATTGTGGTTGTCTTATGACTTTAATAATAATGTTTAATAAGTATAAAGATTGTAGCCTAAAGAACGATATTAAGTGAAATTAACATTACAAGTCCAACTAAAGTGCGTTTACTCACATGTTCTTGAGCTATTCAAATCTTCCATGATATTTTGATAACAAGTGTCAATATTTTGTATTTTGATGCCATTCTCTGAGTTGGCAAGTAGACAAGACGTATACCCGTTTTGTTTTGAATATATGCTAAAAACAAGATACTAAATAGGGGTGGTGCGGAAGGGGTTTTCCTCCCGCGCGAAGCGCGAAAGTCCAGAGATTTCACACATCGTGACTGACGAAATAATCGTTTTGGTACAGAGTGTCCAAAAAGCCTATGCACGTTTTACAAGCTATATATTTTACAACATATAAGTCGTATTGAAAAATTAAAAACATATTTAGAAAGAGGATATGGGGGAAATTATGTTGATACTAAACATGAAGTTACAGAGCTATTTGAAATGCCACACGTAAAAGATGCCTTACTGTAAAACTGTACTTTTATACCTCGCAGGATTTCGTGGGAGTTCTCTGATCATCCAAACCACATATTCTGTTTATTCACATGTCCTCACAAAGTTAAATAACCTTCATCACTGAACCAAATTTGGTCAGGAAAGATGTTTTTTGCTTAATGTGGTCGCCAATCTAGTTGCAGACCGAACATCTTGCTTCTCTGTCTGCTGCTTTAATTTTGGTTTGATATGAATCTTGTATTTTTCTTGGTGTGCGTTTCAACTTGATAAGTTTTCTGAAAATGTTTGAGTCAATTTTAACTGAATTTGTTTCGGTGTAGAACCACACATTTCTTATTCGTTTATTTATGCTGTAAAACATCTTGAATGAAGACTTTTGTTGTGCAATGTCGTCTAGTACGCCGATTTATGTTGTGAGTGACCGAGATTGGTAATAACATCAATGTTGCAAGGTGTGCAGTCAACTGTGACAAATGCACAAAAATGCTTTTATATGGTTAAATAATGCGTACTTGTTTTTCACACAAAAATATGGTACTAGGTCTCATACGGTCAAAACTTTCAACCAGTTTCATATTGATGTGAGTAAATATGGTTTAATCTTTGCTATACGATCTATATTTTTACGAGCTATTTATCTTCAAAAACGTGCATAGACTTTTTGGACACCCTGCAAAATGTATGCAACAAACAAGACTCAACGTTGGGTTGGGTGGGTATGGGTGTCTCCTCCAGAGCGATAGCCCGGAAATTTCTCACAAATTATGTTGACTGATGAAATACTCGCTTAAAAATTCAACAAACAAGAGAACATATCGGGGTGGATGTTGGGGTGTACCCTCCCGTGCGAAAGTCTAGAGATTTCACACAGTACATACTGGCGAAATACTCTTTTGTTAGCATGTATGCGACAACTGATAGACCGATGTAATGCCTACATTTAAATGTTAGTTTGCACTCAGTGATGAGTCGAGCCTAACGACGACCATAAGCTTATCAGCTTCAGGGCTTGTATTTACGGAGTTTCCAACAACAATTTCGATAAATGAATTCGAAAGGATTCGTAGACTTAGAATAAAGATAAAAGAAGCCATATTTGTAAGGAGGGGGAACAAAACATTCGATCAGAATGATGGGTGTTTTTTTTTTCTTTATCACGTATACTATATGATAGTGCTATCAAGAATAGTTTTGCTTTCGAGAGATAAGAACATGCGCGGTAAACATCTTGGCCTTAAAATAAAATAAAAAATTCATCCAAGTTGTCGAAAGATGTGAGTAAACTAATCTCAATTGAGTTTGTTATGGTAAAATGAACTTCATCATCAAAATTAAATTGAATGGTAAAGACAAACATATTTCGATAAAGTACATGTAGGCTTATGGGGTCAAAGCAGTGGTTCAAATATGTTGGTTCAAAAATACCTACTTTAATTTAAACACTGTAAATCAATACCATTAAGTTAACTGCTGATGCATTTTGTGCCACCTTCCTAGTTTGGAAGCTGTATAAAATATTAAAGGTGATTTAAATTGCAATATTTTAATAAATATATCTTATTATTAACGTCGTCTAAAAACATTTGGTCTGTTGGTTTTGCCCCTAATATCGTTTTGTCAAACTGTTCCTGTAGGTCGGCTTAATTGTTGTCGAAGATAAGGACCCTGATAACATGGCTGGTTCTCAAGAATTGTACCTCAACATTCATACTATCATAGTGAAAGCTGATGGTCAAGCAGGTATTTAACATAAATGTTTTGTATAAACCTTTTCAACAGAAGTTCTTTCTGTAGATCTATGAAAGGTCTAGTTGAATAAAATATTTTATTTAAAAAAATTAAATCTTACATATATCTAAGGTGAATTAGAATTTAGGCAACGTTTTTTAGGCAACGAATTTAGGCATCGTTTTTGTTTTAATAATTGCCAAAACATGTTTCAGTAGCACTAAGCAGTGTTGCATTTTAAATTAATTCTCAATAATCATGTGCCATTTCCTGTAATCCTGTTTGAACTGGAGGTGGTGAATAAGAAGCTCAGTTGTTGGAACCCCCTTACTTTCTGCCTATATCCTAAAAGTTATATACTTCACTTAGAAATTTGCGGATATAAATGTCAATACGCCCATATATCGATTGATGGATGTCCCGGGATATTCTGTAGCTTTGCCCGGCCCGGTGTATAGCTCTATAGCACTAGGTGTGTTTCGTTCCTTGAGTAAAATCAAAGCAAAACGTTTTCCCGTACATGTCTTCAAATCAATTTCTGTTGCCGAAATTCAATTAACCAAAGTTATCGCAGTAATCTCTCCCCTTCTTAACCATGTGCATGCATGCGACATTCCTAATTGTTTTCATTAATTTGACAAAGATGCGTTATATTGGCATGGATTCTTTCACCACAGTATCTTACAAGAAAAAAAAAAAAAACCTTTTTATATATAAAAGTACAAGGGGCTGCAAAACCTCATTCATGGACGAGAGTTAACCGACAAAAGTCATTATAATTAGTGATAACACATTTCATGACATAGTTAGATCATTTGGTTCCCTTGATTATGAACACGATTTATATTCCACTTTTCGTTACTCCCCAACACAGTTCACCTCAATGACCACAAGAACTTTGATGATTGGTAAGTTATGAACTGTTTCATCAGTAACTTTATAAAATCTAAATCATAATTTTAAAATCTTTTAAAAATCTTATGTTACATCGATGTAACTTTTATGTGTTAAGGTCCATATTCTACCAGTTATACCGGTAAGGAAATCACGTGTATTCTGTCATCCGACATTTCAAACATTTTGCTTCCAAAACATTTCCTGTACTGTTGGCTAGAAAACATATTATTATTTTTTAACTATGTTAAGAATTCTCTTTGAACTAAGTATGAGTTTGCAACTAAAAATCTGTCCTTGTGAATGAAGGGGCCGTTTGACCACGTGTTATTTACATGATGTTGTTCAAATAACAAGCACAACCCATCATAATTAGAATACACATTACACATTCTATTAGCTCAGTCAAGAATAATCTGCCTTTTTTTGATATTTTGTGTACATCCTTTTCCAGTTTGAAATAATTATTTTGTTTAATACTGTATTTTCAGGTTCTCATTTGAGATAGCTGGTAACTGTCACGTAAAGAGAGTCTACTATTTACATGGTGAAGATCTCGAGGTTACTAACATCAAAAAGGGAATTCTAAGAGTCTTGTCTTCAAATCTTGAGAAACAAAATGAAAAGGTAATGTTGTATTCGCACATCGTTTTAAACGATACGTATTTTCATAAAAATTAAATGGGAATCATCTTTAAAAAGAAAAGATTTGTTGTTTTTGCTTTACAAGGGCCATTCAAAATGTTTTTCCTCTACGCACATATGTATAGCTGTGTTAATTTGCATGCCAGAAAAAACCCATTATACCCATAATAATTCTCTTGAATCTCGGCTACATAATTTAGTTCCCTTTATTGAAATGATAGTTTTGGTTTAAATGACATACCTTTTTAAGTTAGTACCGATTTAATACACCGTTTCCAGTGGGCAAACTCTATATAGTATCATGCTCAATTTTATTTAGTATTTTGCATTCTTTATGTCAACAAATGAAAATGTCCTTGATATTTATACACAACAAGAAAGAATGATTTCAAGTCTTCAAAAATCTCCTTTCGTTGAAGTATTCTTTTGTGGAAAGCACGAAATGGCGTCTTTAAAGACATTGTGTTTTTGGCTTGTCTTTCTTTATCATTCAAACGGTCACTTTTTCCAAACGGCTTGGAATTTTGAAATGCAATAAATACATATTTAATTTAGTCGATGACATTTTAAATCGTGACTCTAACACATTCTATAATGTACGTGCTCCAATTATATCCCAATAATATGATATCAATGACATATTACTTTACACTCCAATTAACCTGAATTGTCTTTCAATTCAACTGATTTTATGGTTTCAATTTCATCGTTGCTATGGTGACGCCTGAATACGTTCATAATATTAGGCAGTAGCGATAATTGATTCCAAACAAATGAAATTTCTGATTATCGGTTTGAAAATTGTCCCGTTACCTCTGGATTCAGAATTGTTAAGCCCTAAGGCTTGCTTAACACTACTCGTAAAGTTCAAAAGAAGTTTCAATACAAATTTATTTCCCAATCAATTATGATTTAATAAAGTAGTTTATTCTCTAACTATCAAATTTACTAGCAAAATGTAAAATGAATTATTCTGATATGATCGATGCTGACATGTGAAGTCTTGTTTAGGAATTATTATTGTCAAAATAATTACTATAAAGGTATGGTTTTTAAATGCAAAATTGCCGTCATCGTATTATAAAAAGTATATTGTGTTGGAAAAGTTTTAAGTATACCGATGTAATCACTTGTTAAAATATTGTTCAAAAACCCTATACATTTGATAAATAAGTAAAATGACAAGTTAATATTCTGGAATTTAATTTACTTTGACATTGTAGAAAAGTTTCTGGCAGCGGTCAAATCAATGGAACTATCGTGTCAATGAAACCGGCCATGAAGGCGACCACGTGTTCCATTATGAAGCGAAGGAAGACGAAGAAGGAATCAGGTTCAGGAAACGGCGAGAAACGAACTTATTTGAACACGGGGAAACAGGTCACGAAAAAGTAAGAAAGCATTCAACAATTGTGTTACAGAATCTCTTTTGCTCCCTCAGCTGCCTTTTCAACTTTCTGTTTTTATGAAATACTTAAATAATTGTTGATCCCCTTAACAAATTGTTTTCAAAATGAGAGAGTCAAAAGAAAATAGCTTACACAGATTATTCTAAATGTGGTTTGAAAATGATAGATAGATAGATAGTTTTATTTGGCAATTCAAAATCACAATACAACAATACATCAGTTCATTATACAAATCTTAAAAATTACAATTTACAATAAATTACGAAACATGCAAAGTGAAAACATATAATTGCCAAGGATAGCCCAAGAAAGCCCTAAAAAGGGCTTATTTCCATTGGGGTCCTTACAAATAATAGAACAGTACATATTAAAACATTATATAATATATTTACATATTAAACTTATTGCACTTTTGATGAAACAGCTACATATTATAAAAATCAAGATAAAAAGTGGCTTTTTACTGCCTTTTTGAACTGCACATGGCTTTTGGAGGATTTGACATGAGATGGTAGCAAGTTCCATTCCCGAATACCACTAAAGAAAAATGTATTGCACTGCTGACCCTTAGTTTTAGGAACAAGAAAATTGGTGTCACTGCCCCGGGTAAAGTACCTGTGGGTGTTGGACAATTTGATAAAATGAGCACTAAGGTACTCAGGCGCTATTTCATTGTATATTTTAAAAACATGATTGAGTTTAAGTTGCTTTACACGGTCTTCAACTTTCAACATTCCCAGCTTATGTAACTCGTCATCACCAATGTGAGATCTGGGCTCCAGCTTCAAAATGAAGCGAGTCATCTTGTTTTGCATAACTTGCAGCTTCTTTTTCAACTTTGCCGAAAGGGAAGAAAACCATGTAGAGCAACAATAATCAAAATGGCATTGAATAAGGGCAGTGCAAAGAGTCTTACGGGTTCTTTCATTTAAAAAATGGCCTTGTCTGTATAAAAAACTTAATCTACTACTAGCTTTTTTGACAACAGATTTTGCAACAGTATCACCACTGAGATCTTCATCAAGAGTAATTCCTAGGTATTTGACAGAGTTGGTAGGATTTATAATATTTCCATCACAAGAAACTTCAAACTTGTCAACCCTGCTCAGTCTGATTTTAGATCCAAAGAGAATAGACTCTGTTTTACCAAGGTGCAAGGACAATTTGTTGTCAATCAGCCATTGTCTGCAAGATTCAAGTTCTTTACTTAAAGTGTCAGAAATTAGTTTTGGGTCTTTACCGGATGTGAATAGGGCACTATCGTCAGCATATAACAAAAGATTGCAGTTAACACTTGATGACATATCATTAACATAACACAAGAAAAGCAGGGGCCCTAGTATACTACCCTGTGGAACGCCACATGATATATTCATGGCTTTTGATTCAACTTGATTTACACTAACAATCTGTTGTCTGTCAGATAAGTATGAATTGAACCATTTGACAGAGTCATTGTGAATACCCATAGCTTGCAATTTGTTACAAAGTATATCATGGTCTACTGTATCAAATGCCTTTTGTAAGTCTAGAAGCACCATACCTGTGTATTTACCAGCAGCCATCTGAGATCTTATATAATCGGTGAGGTAAATTAGGCATGTATCAGTAGAGTATGCGCTTCTGAAACCAGATTGCAAGCTATAAATCAAATTATTATCAGAGAGATACATTTCAAGTTGGTTGTACACTGATTTTTCAAGAATTTTTGAAACAATTGACAGTATGCTGACCGGTCTATAATTGCCTACATCGGATCTACTGTTTTTCTTGAATAAAGGCCTTACTCTAGCAAATTTCATATCAGAGGGAACAGTGTTGCTGGTGATAGACAAGTTAACAATAAAAGCAATGTGATCTTTAATTACCACTGCACCATCTTTTAAGAATTTTGCTGGTATACCATCTAGACCAGTACTTTTGTTGGGCTTCAACTTGAGTATTTCTTTGTACACAAAATCAATTGTAACAGGTGATAGCTTAAAACCCTTTTGGGGGACATTTTTACTTTTGTAGTAGTTTTTAAAAGCTTCAGAATCAGTATCAAAATTATTTTTGGCAGGAGGCAATTTATCAACTAATTTTGAAGCAACAGAAGTATAAAATTCATTGATATGATTTGCTACTTTGTTTGAATCAAAGCAAGTTTCACCATCAATGTCAAGAACTACTTTTGCTTCACCTTTAGTTTTGTTGCTGTACCAAAGTGTTTTCAACTGTTGCCGAAGTTTTAACTAGTTCTGCATATTTTTTTCCCTGTTGTTGGTTTATTCTCCTTTTCCCTTAATTCCTTGAGTCTAGTTTAATTGATTAATGTTAATGTCTTCGGCTGTCTTGTCTTTTGTGTGGTGGATTTACAAGGTGGAGCTATTGCTGCAGCTTTTTCGATAAAGATAATCTTAATTATATACCTCTGTTGTCTATTTTACTGTTTGAGTTGTTATCCGCCATCCTCCTTCAATATTTGTAAACATGTTTTATTTACTTTATGTGGTATATCATGGTCATGTTTAAAGCATATCTTCACATACGTTTAACCTGCACTTCCTTAAGCAGGTGGAATTGACAGTACATACATTCATCAACAATTCGCGGCGGTAAACACGAATCGAGGCTTATTTGCCAGCGAAGTGATAACACAACTCTCTGGTAACTGGATCGCGCACATCAAGAGTCAAAATATATGAATACAAAACAAGAAGATGTCGGTAGCTTACTGTTGTGTGGCGATCATTTCTATCGAGGTTCATGACTCAAAAGTGCGCTCCAGTTGTTATAAGCCATTGAGAATCTATGATACATTACAAGCTGATACATTTTTAGGCAAGGAATATTAGAAAGCGGCAATTTCTATTTTAACCAACCGTCACCACCATCAGTCTATATAGTTGCACAGTAAGCATGGCCGGTTGGGTAACTTACATGTAAAATGGTTTACGGATTGTAAAAAAGAGACATGCAGCATGCGTTTTGTTGTGACATAAATATGTTTTAGGCTGACCGACTTGGAACAGACTGATATTACGTTCTTAACTTTAAAATGAATCATTAGTATAGGCCAAGATAATACATCGGGCACTCTTAAAACACAAAGTGGTATATAATTTAAGTCATGCTTGTCTGATATCCCATTGCACCATTACGCGTTCAAAAACTAAGCTTCCACAAATGAAGTAGACCTAGGAATTTCGAGTTGAAATCCCGGGGTTGAAAAAACCCAATTATCCCGCAAAATATTATATTCCGAATTCAACCTACCACATACACAAGTACACTCGTTTTATTTATCGCTAAGTTTTACTGCCCACGTCAACCACTGCACTCAACAAAAGGTAGCCGGACAGGTAGTGCAAGGGATTGTTTCCAACCACCGTTTAGTACTATAAAAATGTACTAGTATTCCCGGCCTGGCGAGAAAATATCCTATAAATTGTTTTAAAGATATTGTCGTAAAATAAAATTGTATTAATCAATCAGTTCTAGCCTGTGTGATTTGATTCTAGACCGCTCTTTCGTAGTGCCCTTATAAAGTTGAGCACTGCCTTTTGAAAAACATGGTCTACAAATGTGTAGATAAATAGATAAATGAATAAAGCTTAAAGAAAGAAATAGATCGTGCCTATTATGGGCGTATACGAAAGTACTAACATGACTAAGGGTTGTTTTACC
>JAUMTS010035909.1:0-11173 GCA_032273385.1 Ophiopholis aculeata | reverse complement strand
TAAAACTGTAGTGTTGAGTAGGCCTATTACTATACATACTAGTATAAACTAATCATACAAGTCTTAAATTCACCTTATTTTTAGTGTAGTGTGCCTTTTAGTTTGACTGTCCGTGTTTATCGCAATTTTTCCGCTCGGCGAAATGTTGTATAATGCCGTCAATTGTTGCTTTTTGACGGAAAAAATGAAAACGTACATCCAGAAAAGTGTCACGATTAAAAAATATGGTCAACAGAAGTTAAAATCGTCCAACGTGACGTGACGTGACGTGACATGACGTGACGTAACGTGACCGGTATGTTCGATACAAGCCAGTTATGGGTACCACATTACTGGGCAGTGGGCACATTTTTAGTTATATCTCCTAAATAAAACACATTTCAGCTGTAAAATTAATATGACTAGACTTTTGGTACCAAAATCTCACAAAGTTAGAAATAAATTCAAAAGATCTGACTTGGCCGTTGTAACAAGCATGCAGCATTAATCCAAGTATTTACTTGTATGAATATCTAAGACATATTCATTTCATTTACAATTACATTAAAATCGATGTCAATACTTCTGCGGCAATTTTGTTCGGCACATTTTAAACGAAAACATAACACGAAAATGTAACAGCTAAATGCGTTATACGTTTTGCCTTTGTAAGAACTTTAGACAAAGCTTGCTCTGACTAAAAGTGAAGATACAACTTATGTTCTGTATATTGAACCTACAAAGACGACTATTTACAATTCTGAAAATAAACAATTTCAACATAGTGTGCTCCAAAAACATGACGTGTTCCATAACACGAATCTACCACTATATACATACCAATAGAAAGAAGAGGCAAGGTATACCAACAAAATGTGGGGAACACAAAAATGACAAATACTAATGATTGTTTTTAACATTAAGGTAACTATATAAATGAGGTGTTTTGTTTAATGCGTTATACGTTTTGCCTTCATAAGAACTTTAGACAAAGCTTGCTATACCTTGCCTCATCTTTCTATTTTTATATATTCTGGGTATCCATTTTGTACCATTTTTTATCCTAATTGTGCATTGTTTCCTCGTCCGTTTGATCCACCATGTACTACCTAATTTTATATACATACCACTAGACATTGACACTGCAAACATCAGGATTATCCCAATAGTTATTGGAATGGCTGCTTTCATTCTAGTTATCCATTCCATAACCCACATCGTTAAAATCCAGATAGTCCTCGTACAGTCAAATGTCTCATGATGGGTCCCTAAGAAAGGATCACAATAATTGTCTTAAATACTTTAAGCCACTCTTACTAAGATGATTTCAAACACTTCTATAATAAAATGACTTTTCACGTGTTTCTAATCCCCGGGCCAGGGGGGTACTAACATATTACGGTATACGGGGATGTACCGCTCTAATGGGTGACTTTTTTGCAAAAAAATCTCTAAACATGGGTCCCACTTTCGTAAACAAATCCCTAAATATTGGTCTACCTTAAACAGCCAACAAATTTCCCGGGCTCGCATGCGAGCCCAAGAAAAATCGGAAAATTTGGTCTATTTTTGAAGAAAAGCACTAAAAATTGGTACCCTTTTTGCCAAAATGACCATTAAAATGGGTATTGGTTTTGAGTCTCCAACGACCCACCCCGTTCAAACCAAATCTGAGTACCCACCCCCGGGTTCATATCCAGCAGACCGAATTGAAACAGGTATTGGTATTAATTTTGTCTGTATCTGCCGTCACCAAGGTAACGTATTATAGAACGAAACTATAACTACGGTATTATAACAATATTAAAATTAATTAGTTTCCACAAATTACCAATCCTGCTATACCATTGTGAAAGTGTTTTCTTTGACAACATTTTAAATAATATATTTTACATCGTACTCTTACGAAGTATATACACGAAGAGAGACTTTTGTAGCCTTGCTTAAGCTTTAATAAATAAAATACTCTTAAAACAGTCTGGTTGAATTGACTTAAAAGCATGTAAAGTTTGACTTTATCAGATTTCTAGTCAATAATTTGTCTAGAATCTGGTCAAATTTGACGCAAATAGAGTCAAAATCAACAGGATTCTTGTCAAATTCTTCTTCGTTGTTCGTAAAAGATTTAAGTGGACGTTTTTCACCTTAATCTTCTTTTTATTATTTAATGATAATATTACACACTCACAGATAAATAAATTTGACTACAGGGTATGTAAAGAAAATTATTGCCAACATGTATTATTACGAGATGCACATCCTTTGACTTCAATGACAAACGGTCACGTATAATTGTGGTTTTTTTTTAAATGTATGAACAAAGGTGTTAAGTATCCATTTGTACGATGCCCACATTTTTTTGTTGACACAAAAGTGACATGTGAACTTACAAGAGAATGCTCGCCTTTGAATCTACTTCAGCTATTTTTTTCCCTACATGATAAATAGCTATTATTAATAACAGAGTGACTTTCACTTCCAACCATTAAATTGATTGGAATATGCACAGCTATTTTTCTTATTATTAGGATTTTTAATCAAAAATGTTAAGGTGCATTTGAGCAAATTGTATACCTTAATTATACAATTTGTAGTAGCTAGGTAGCTCCGTGCCGGTGGCTCAGGTGTTTGTCACTTATTAGATTGTGTTCCAAATGGATGTTTAGAAAAACAGAGGACAAAAATTAATACAACAGGGTTTACTTAACTATAAATAAGCAAAACACAGCATGCACAAAAATGCAATGTCACAGGAATGTTCATATCAATAAAGTAATTTGCACACAGGGTAAATAAAATCTAGTAGGTAATCGTTTTAGCCCATATAAATATAAGACAGACAACTCTTCATTATCAACACATAACCAATGTTAAGCAATTGAAATGTGTCTATCAAGTGACAAGGTGCCTTCATATAATTAGCCAAACAAATTACCTTTTAAAGATTATTTTATTTACAGAATCATCAAGAATTTTAAAAGTCAAGATGCAAAATATGTTGTCAATATTTTTACCTGATTATTTATTATCTTTCATACGTGTTTTTCTCGTTAAAAGGTTTTTATACTAAATATGACTTGCTTCAGCTGAATTAAACTGAAATGAACCCTGTAATTTATTTCTACATGGGAAATAATACTTTGATTGCTCGAATTGTGTGATTGTAAACTTTGTTGGGTTCATAAGCCTTATTGCTGATAGCCAACGCAAAGAATTGTGGGACTTTTGGGGGTTGTAAAGCTGCCGAATTCGACCGACTTACCAGGTTAGTCCGCCGAATTCGGTAGCTTTACAACCCCCAAAAGTCCAAAAGTCCTTTGCGTTAGCTATCAGCAATAAGGCTTATGGGTGACGACAATTCTTTTGACCACATTTTGCAGTTGAGATTAAGAGACCCATGGGTGACCTTTGACCCCAAACATGTTATTTAGTCTGTTTGTAGTCATGGAGCGTTCTTAAGCAAATTGACCTCTTTTTGACCCCGTTTGACCCTTACCTAACCTTCGATTCAACAATGTATTACGTTCGTGTCAGTGGCTGTTCTGGCTGAATTGTGTAGTAAAATAGGTTTCCTAAGGATATTGGCCTCTGGTTGACCTCGGAATAAAACCTACCTGACCTGTGACATCAGCAATGTCTTTCGTTTGGGTCAGTGATAATTCTGACTAATTTGGTATTCATAGAGCCTTCCTACGCACATTATTCCTTGGTTGACCCCTGATGACCTTCGCCTGACCGTTGACCCCATGATTGTATTATGTGTGGGTCAGAGGTGTTCCTGACTACATGTGGTAAACATAGAGCATTACTTTTATTCATAACCATAAAGGTATGGGTTAATGTTCTGCTAATTATATGTTTGACCTTTGACCCGAGTGGGTGCTTCATAAAACCTGACCCAAACCATCAGGTCGTTGCCCCATACCATCGAGCTAAATATCAACTATGTTCTTCTTTAGCATGAGAAAACCTGCAGCTGGACACACACACACAAACTCTATGATGTTATTACTATAGAAGGTACAAGTTCAAAGGGGTTTCTATGGAAAATCAGAACTTATTCAATTGAAGAACACTACTAGGTAGACAAGGAATAATCCAGACACAAGTTCAATCTCAATTTACAGACTTCAACATACTAAAGAGTATTGTATTCATTTATGGACATAATCGTCATAACTCATAGTCGACATTGAAAGTATTGATTTTCACTCGTTCTTCCGCGTATCTAAACACAATAAATGTTACTTAATTTTGCCTCATGACCTGAACTGAATATGTTTGGAAACGTGGGTTTGCACTTTTTAAGTGGACCCACTCGTACGATTGTGTCTTACAACGTTTACAAAGTTACTAAGTACAACATGTATACTATAGTTTAAAGTACACGACGAGTCAAGCAGGTCTCATGCGTGTTTGATTAGCAAGACTCCTAGCTCTAACTGTGTTCCCCTGAGACATTATATCAAGGCTAAGTTTTGTTACAGGGCGAATAACCTGATAATTACATGGTTTCTATTTAAGGAGCAAACTTGATAAATTGAGTTATGTGAATGTGTACTAAGTATCATGCCTGAAAATTATATTGTCAGTGTGAATAAATCAATGTTGACACGTGCAGTAGTAATAATAAATGGACATGTCATGCTTTGGAAATTTAAGTTTCCAGCTTTTTTTTTGCAGTTTATCAGTCACTCATATTTTTTCAAGCGGGGCTCAAGGAAATCACTTCTTAATTGTTCTGAGTGCTGTTGACTCATATGTACATAAAAGTAACCATTTTTGGACAGGAAATGAGTTGGATAATCCATTGTTGGCATCAATTTCGAACAAATGTTTTGATTTGTTGAGAAAATTAAAAAATAACTTGTTTTGACTTACATTGTTTATGGCAGTAGCAACAACAATATACTATGTGTTTTGTTTAGTGGTTAGAACGAATTACGTTCACGATAAAGTGTTGACAGCGGAAGGACCATAACGTGATGAATGATGATACGATAATGTGACTTTAATACTGGTATATTCCTTCTTTTTTTCAAACCAATTTTACCTGTATCATAACATTTACATTCTTTAAAGGGGCAGTAGACAATATTTTGGTATATGGGTTTTCGCTGAAATTCACCAGATATGTTGAAATACGTTCACACTTATTGTTTATAGAAGAAAATATAAAAAATCCTCCAAAAAGTGTAACAAATAGGAATTTAAGTAGATTTCTATGTAGGATGCATAAAGTGGAAACGAGATTATATCGCCGCGAAAAGATCGTTGTCGACAACGAAAACTAAATAATGATACAAAGGTCAATTTTTGTTCGTAAGTACATCAAGTTGGAACATAAGAATATGCATGGTTGAACAACTATTAAATACGATTCTAATGGTACAAAAATATAGAACATTGTGAAAAAAATTAGGGGATGTTGAACATGTCTACTGCCCCTTTAATGAATATTAAAAAAGGGGGGGGGAAATAAAATAAATTACGTTTTCATATTTGTTAATGCTGACATAAACAAGAAAGGTACAATTTGAATTGTACTTCCATGATATGAAAATGTCAGTGTAAAAATAAGAGTGCTTAAATGTTGAGCACAAAAGTTGATGTATGATGCATACCTGAGTGTTTGGTTGGTTAAGTGCAAGAGATTCCTGCTATTATAATGACTGCCTGGTATTATAGTATGTTCTATTGATATGCTCTCATTATTTTCTAATCATGAGACCATCAACCACCAGCTGTACCGTCCATCAATAAGACATTTGTTGCTTGTAACCTAGCTAATAATTAGGGTTGGTTAGTGTTTTTTCTTATTTATTCATTTATATATTTATTAAATGAATAAAAGCATATCTTATTTATCTACTTACTGTCATTGGTTACACAAGTACAAAATTACATTAATATTGGTATAAAGCTTTGTTCAAAGGTTAATTATGTCCACTTATTTCTGGACAAAATCAAGACATTTTAAGACAATTTCAAAAGTAAAAAATAGAAAAAGCGCTATGATGAGTTAGTTGGATTATTTATTTATCAATTTTTTCTGATATATAAAAACAATTCAAAAAGAGTTGATAGGGTTATGGCAAACAAGCATGCTTTATGTGTAAGCCTTAAATTATGTAATGAGTACTATGCATGGCTAAGTACTGAAGACAATATATGTACAGACAAATATTTTAGCAGTTACGGTTACATATATCTGCCATATTATTAGACACATAGGGACAATTCTTTGTATTCACGATTTTGTTAACAATTCTTAGTTTTGAGATCTTTGTTAACAATTCTTAGAACCACTATTCAAGGCATAATATAACATTATTTCACAAAAGCGTTCTAAATTGTTCTGAAATTTCAATTTGTTCCATGATTGCATACCACTTGTACTAGCAATACCTGTGAAAGACATTTGATTGGGATACAATCAGAAATACCTGCGCTGTATTTCAGAAAAGCATGAACTAACAAAATAAATTTTCACTAAGTTAAATTTACGTTTTTGAACAAACAAAGCTCATAAATTACTTCAAGTAGACATAACCAATGATTGAGATAAGGTTTAGATCAATTTAGCCAAATCTATTTCCGATAGAAATATTATAATATTATGCTTTTACAATTCAGCTGATTCGGTAAGAAAACGTCCTTATCCTCTTACCGTTTAACACATTTGATTATTCAAAGAAATGACGAGTTGGCTTTTACATATGCGGGTTTTTACGTGGAGGAAATACACACGCAATTTCTATTTTTACAATTGTTGCTCGAAATGGGAAAAAAATACAAAATTAACAGAACCTTACTTTTCGAGCAGCATTAAAAGCTTACTTGTAGAGCATGCTGCTATCATGAACTACTAAGGCTAGCAATCTTTAGTCAAGCGTGATGCACATATGTCGTGACAGGCTTACAAATTATATACAGGATGTCATTTAAGGGTACAAATTTGACTTCGTGACAGTTTTCCTCGCATAAATCTATGCAAAATACTATTCCCTAATACCTGTATGATCCCATTCTATCCCAAGTTATATCAGTATAATTTATTGTTCACAAGCATGGTCAATCTAAGTGAGTCAAGCTTATGCACAGTAATGTATACACATTTCACATCAGTGCAGGGGGAGGCTACATATTTTTCTCAAATGAGGGAGGAGCTTTATGTTGTTGAAGACTGTTAGTGAGTAGCATTAAACAGAGCCAGAAAAACATATTTTGCAGGGGAAAAAAATAATTCCAGGAACACAATCAAAATGTCCCTTCAGAATAGAATATATTTCCCCTAAGATTGCTAAATTTTCCTCTATTTGTTATGTTCTTCTTTATTTGACAATGTGCTTCTTCATTTGACAAATTAACATTTCCTGGTAACCAGGTTCCTGAGTTAAATTTTGTTTTTCCCAGGCCTGGGCACTCCTTAGTCTGGGCTTCTAACAGAGCAAAACACAAGTCCTGAGTCCCTAGTTCCTTTTTTCAAATAAAGGGGCTATGCCGATTTCAGCCTTATCCGCCTGGGCTCAACCGGAAGTGCTTAGTACTGATTTTTGATACCAAATGAAAACCCATATGCCCATATGTTCTTGTTATAATCCTAAATTGTTACCTTCATAATCAATGTTCTTTTTGAGATATTATATAAAATGTGAATTTATTGCTATACCAATTATTAATTTTCTATGTATTATACAGCAGCCTCATCCACAGTGTTACACATAGATTTCAGTCTAAACAAGGGGCTCTAGTCTCCATTGAGGTGAACATTTGCAACTATGTTTTAAGGGTAGATGTTAACCAGTTTGAGGTAACAAAAGGCATGTAAAAATCGGCATAGCCTCCTTTAAGTATATAAAATATACATCAATATTAATATGAAATATGCCATTCAAAACTACAATGAATTCTGTAACAGATGGGCAAGCTTACAAAAAATTATCATTGTGTAAAATTGATTGGTCTTTGAAGAGTAAATTCTGAAAATTTCAAGAATAAATTCAAAGAATTCATTTCATTTGAAGAATACATTTTGAATAAATAAATTTTGAGATTTGAGTGATAAATCACAAGTGTGAGGAACTATAATTGGAAAATTTAACATTTTGTCATTTTTGGGGAAAATTATCAGTTTGGGGGATTTTTAATTTTGCAAATCCACATCCCTTGCAAGATTTGTGAAATAAAATCCCTTGCGAAATCAAGTGGTTCTACATTGGTAGTTAAACTTAATGTTAAAATGCATGGGCCTCTGGGGGCGCTGCACTCCGGATACCCGTCTTGAGAAATAAGATAATTGGCTACCCTCAGATATACTAATTTTGTTGTCGTTAATTATGGAGTTCCAGACCTATAGTGTACTTCATCCAGACAAGGTAACTCCTCATCTCATAAACAGGCAAAGAACTGAAGAATGGGAAATCCTCCAGAACGCAAAATTCAAACGAAGGAAATCCTGTTGACAGGACACGCATGAAGCGCCCTCAGGCTATTGCAGGCTGCAACGATATCATCAAAGACCATATAAACAACATGGTCTAGTCGAAACAATTTATGTGTCTCTCCGCCATGCAGTCCATAGGTTATTCTATAAATAAAACAGTTATTTGTTCTCTACAAACTCACTAAATAAAATTAATGGGGGCGACGTTGTCCTACGATTTCATTCTCATTAATGACCAATTCTTGACAAAAATAGCCTATGGTGAATTTATATAATGAAAATTATTTTCACACTGTTTTAATGTATACAATCTACAACTACCAGTGATCAAAAGAATATGAATATTTTTCTTGGCTGAAAGTCTTGCGAGTATCATAGAGTTGGGGCGCTCACAGAACTTCATATTCTACTTATAATCAACAGCAAATATCAGCCAGGCCAATCCTCAAATAAACTGGGTGCTGGTCAGTTTTCCTGCTATTTCCCGCGAATCCCTACCTAAATTAACCCTTCGTTCCCAAAACATCCCTACCAAACTCTACCCTTCGTTCCCTGCACACCCCTACCCAAATCGACCCTTTCTTCCCTGCACATGCCTACCCAAATAAACCCTTTGCTTTTGCACATACCTATTTAAATCTACTCTTCGTTCCCAGAAGATCCCTACCCAAATCTACCCTCTGTGCCCCGCCCATCTCTACCCAAATCTACCCTTTGTATCCCGGATATCCCTACCAAAATTGAACCTTTTGTTTCTCGGATATCCCAAGCCAAATCTACCTTTGTTCCCCAGACATCCCTACCCAAATCTACTCTATGTTCCTCGCAAATCCCTACCTGAATCTACCCTTTGCTTCATGAACATCCCTAACCATATCTACCCTTTGTTACCTGCACATCCCTACCTACTCTTCAATACTGTTCATCCTTACCCAAATCTACCTATGTTCCTCCCACATCCCTACACAAATCAATCCTTCATTCCCCGCCCATCCCTACCCAAATCTACCCTTCGTTCCCTACAAAATATCCACCGATCCCTACGCTTTGTTCCCTGCCCATTCCTACTCGTATCTACCCCCTTTGTTCCCTGTACATCCCTATCCATATCTACCCTTTGTTCCTGCCCATCCCTACCCATATTCCCCACCCATCCCTACCCATATCTTTCCCTCGTTCCCCGCCCATCCCTACCAATATCTATCCTCCGTTCCCCTCCCATCCCTACCCAAATCTACCTGTTTGTTCTCTTCACACCCCAAATCAATCTTGAGTACCCCCTTAGGGTATAGGTAAATAGCATTTAGCCCGTAATTATTGGGACCCCTAGTGCTGAGTAGTGCATACTTCCTGGGTAATGTACAATGTCAAACTAGCCCATGTTAGGTTTGAACCCATAACCATCTTAATAATAAAACCGTCACTCTTAGTGATTAACAGCATTGTGGGTGCATTAGAATGTAATTAGTTTTGTGTGCTTCAAATCAGTGGAAAACTAAGATTTGTATGGTGATAAATACTTTTGTGAGAAAAGAGAGAACCCAAAGAAAATATGACTTGAAAGTAGGCCTTACGAGGTTAAAAACTAGTTTAATTATTTCTACCGTAAATGACCGAACGCTGAATTTGCAAATTTGCAAATTTATATTTATTAACTCCATTAAATGTTGCTTCTTATGTACTCAGAAATAACCTTTTGTTAAAGTATGACTTTAATTTGTGGAAAGAATAACACCTGTTTTTCTGAATAAATCACATTCAACGTCGTCGTTTTGCCAAACGAACACACAGCTTTACAGAAAATATACCAAATGGAAGACAAAATAGTGAATACAGTTATTCCATCAAAGGCAATACTAATGGGTATAGAAATTATTCCCCTGACGATGTATTTCATAAGCAATTGGTGGCCTCAACCAACGAATTCAAGGTTTCCATTATACTAGTTACGTTAGTATTCCCGTTTAAACCATTGTGCAATTATATCATTGTCATGGTCTAAAGGTATACTTATGCTGAATAAATCTTGACTTAGACACAAAAGCGAAAGCTATCATTGTACTGAAAGGTCTGATATTGTAACAATTCCAAAAATCATGAAAATAATTTAATGTAAAACTTAAGTCTATCATTTAAAAAAAAAAGCAAGTTATGAAAATAAATCGAGGTTGTGTGCATAATTAGCTTTTAAATTTCTTTTATTATTAAAAAAGGAATTGTTGACATAGCTAATAATCACATGAAATGTAATGGATGTACAATTTCCAAAAAATGTCGCCGCCTAATACACTAATAATAATAATAATAATGCAAGGTGATTTATAGTGCACCATGCCTCTCTAACTTTGTTATTCCACGCGGCCTCAGAACACTTTACAGAGTTTTGCTAATCATTGTGCCCAATTTACACTACATTGACTTTCTGGAAGTCTGTTTTTTTTGCAGCTCCCTAGAAGCAATTAAGACACTGACAAGCTCCCGATTATCCGCACACTCAGGCACAGGCTGGATTCTAACCGCGGCGATCGATCAAGGTCACTAGATTCTTAATCCGCGGCCTTGCCGTCTGAGCTTACACTATCTGAAACTAATTTATAGCACCTCGACTGTGATTAATATAAATTAAGCAAACAAATGCTACATGTAATATTGCTTGATGTAATTTGTAAATGTGATCGCAAAGTAATGAGCATAAGCTTCGTTGTGATGTGCCATGGCCTAGACTGGGTATAGTCTAAGTAAATTAAA
>JAUMTS010035798.1:0-11174 GCA_032273385.1 Ophiopholis aculeata | reverse complement strand
GTTGACATTAAACAGAGTGTAGTCCAAGTTAGAATTTTTATTCCATTGGACTTTTAATTTTATTTTCTTGCTCAAATAAGTTGTTAAGCACATCGGTAGTATGTTAAACACATCGGTAGTAATAATAGCGACAACTTAAAATACTAAGACGCAATTGCTATTAGTTCGGCTTTGCTGTTTTTTATGTTTGTATATATTCTACACGTGCTTCTTTATACAGATTTGTTTGTTTTGATATTTTGCTCGACTTGTCTTGTAACTTTCGTTTCTGTTTTAGCAGTAGTCCCCTGCCTCTATTTGATATACCTTGATTCTTCTTTCTAACTACAGTAGCAAAATATAGACGATAATGCTTTGTACTCTCAGTTTGCAAATCATTCCCAAACGAGGGTAAAAAGAATGTATGAACCAATAATAAATATGGAAGTGACTGCATTTATCATTCAAAACCAATTATCGTTTGCTTACTGCCTTCCAAAGTCAACACAAAGTAACAATACTTGTAAAGTATAGAAGATAATACTTGGTCACTCTCAGTTACAAATAATTCCCAAACCAGGGTAAACATAAATGTATGAACACATACTAAATATGGAAGTGACTGCATACTGCATGCAAAACATGTCATCATTTACTTACTGCATAAATATTCTATCAAAATTGTAGTTACTGGGTTTTTACTTTGCAGGCCAGAAATAGCGTCACTCATTTATCTTTCTTCAATATCAATACTAAACAGGCACAACAAACAATTCCAACATACTAAAAAAGGGGGTATACTGCAAGTCTCAAATGAGATGCACGGATATAAACTAAATATCTAAAACAGAAAAATACCAAAATGATATCTAAACAAGCATTAATGCAATAAAGCAAGCAAAAAGGAGGAATTATACCAACGTTTCTACAGGAAAACCCCTGTCTTTCCAAGGTAGTAAAAATCAATCTATACGCTTACTGCATTGATGATATTTCCACTTATGCTTAACGTTTAAACGTTTGTTCAATTTCCCCTTGTTGCATTGCTTAATTGAATTTCTGCGTGATGAGAATATCAGTTTTTGCCTTTATTTGCAGTAGTTATTTTTTTCATAGAAGTTGTAAAATGAATTTTGAGTTTAATGAATATCTAACTGGCTTTGTATTGACATTTTCTGTCCTGTAATAAAACTACCTCAAAAGGGAAACAAATTAATTCTAGAATCGATTCCGTGAATATCTAAATAATAATAAATAATAATAATAATAAATAACATTTATACTGCGCCTTTGCCTAGGGGTACAAAGCGCATACATAAAAAAAAATTAAACAACAGAGAGAAGTGCCAAAACCAAAAAGGAAAATATCAAGGAAAAAGATAATTCTTCAGCATGGATTTAAAAACATTTACACTGGTGGCATCTCTAATTGTAACTGGTAGTCTATTCCACAAAAGAGGAGCAACAACGGCAAATGCTCTATCCCAAGCAGATTTGTTTGGAATAGGAATGAAGAACGTAGTGCTGCAAGCAGACCGTGTTCTCATAGAACTATCAGATTGTTTCATGGCCAGACAGCTGTTGCCACACAAATTATGCAGATAACCTTGACGGGTTTCTTACAAGAAAGTTTGTAGAGTTATTTTTCATGAAAAAGGAATTTCACTTTTATATCATATATGCAAAACAATCATGTCGATTTTAGATGTCATTGCTGAACTAAGTTAATTCTGTGTTATTGCTTGTGATTTAGCAAATCATCTAGATGCCTGATCGATTATTTACTCTTTATAAGAAAATACTTATGTTTGGTTTAGTTACAAGAAGTAGAGATCTTCGTTGAGCAGTACCCACACAAAGTGCAAAGTGTAGATTGGAACAATGAAGGATTAACATAAAGACGAACGGGTGGTAAGAGTTAAATAAAGGGCGTCAGGGGTCTCTTGGATGTTTCACCAGCTTTAAGAAAACAAAAGGTAAATTTTCTTTACTGTAAAATTTTCTACAATTAAGTAGTGATTAATGATCATGATGATGTTTTGTTTAACATTTGTTTTGAAAAAATGATACAATAGTCACATTAAACAATCGCTAACCACTTTAAAAGCAGCGTATACGTATCCCAAAATGTTTGCCAATGTGGGAATACAATTTACGATAAGTTTGATCTTACCATGAAGTAGTTAACCTTCAACAGATATGCACACATTTAGCTCATAGTACGTTTCTAGGTCAACTATTGTCATTTCAAGGGCCCGCCCGACTTTATTACCGAAATAAAGTCTTCGAGTTGGTTCAGTTGTTTTGAATAAACCAGGCAACTTGAAAGCGGGTGGAGTGAAACTTAAAGTTTAACGTGTTTAACATAAAACTAAAGTATCAATGGTGCATGAATCCGGTAGGCGTGTAGGCACTCAATTGTGGTGACTATTGATTTCACTTCTCTTCAACATGCCAACTTTCTCCTAAGTATTCTTTAGCCATTAATTATTTAATTATGTGGGAAATAAATATCACTTTCAAAATAATTGAACATTCTACTTGTAACAAAGAGATTTGGCCACAGACGTGCGTGAGTGTATTACATGATGAAAAACAGTGCAAGTCTGAAAACATAGTATGAACAATATCATCAGTAATCATATATAATGAAGCAAACGAATAGTTTATCGTGAGTCTGCACTTAGGCATTATTATCAGTAAAATATGTTACAAGGAGAGTGATTAATGATCTTAAGGTTCTTGCATTTTATTGGTCCCGTATTATTTTGTTATATTGAGGTTACAATTCATGCACCTAGCTAAAAAAAAAAAAGGTCGAGAACGTGTGAGATATATATAGGATAAAATATATTTAAAAGAAATCCAAGTTCAGATATTATTCGCATCAATAAAAATAGATTACGAGTAAAATTCCCCTTTGCTGTCCCATGCTTGTAGATACACGTTACTATGAATAGCTGGCGTGAAAGGTACATATTCACCAGGACCCTGTTCTCGATTCACACCCAATTTGGATGATTTCCAAATGGTCATTCCAATCTTTTTGTATTTGCGCAATAACATTTGAGATAAATCTGAAATTTTTGTCAATGAGGTGGAATCAATGACCGTGAATTGAATTTGTACCGGCCAAATTCAGATATAATTTGTTAATCAGAAAGTGACAGAGCACAAATAATTGAAAACAGTGTTTTGTGATAACAGTGCGAAAGGTTACAATAATTGTTGTGGATGTGTTAGCCCTATTTTTGGTTAAGCTGCTTCGTGTACGTCTAACCAAGGGGGCTGTTTCAACCCTATTAGATATTACATAGTTACGAACCTCTATGATGTTTCTTCTGGTATAAATACATAATAATAATAATATATTAATAAACGGCGTTTATAATGTGCCTTTTCCAGAGGGTACAAAGCGCTTGCCATTTTTTTATGCTGCCATCAGGAAATCAACATAATCATTTCGCCTTAAACCAGGCTATTTGCAACTAATGGCACAACATTGGGGCAAACTTATGAACATTTAGATTATGATAGTTCCCCTAACAGCTACCCAATGCGCTCGGGTACACGAAGCAAGTAAGTAGAAGCAATTTACCCCGGTTCATAAAACATTGGCCGTAGCGGGGCTCGAACTCACAACCTTCGGAAAATAATAAAAAAAAAAAGTATTTTTGTTAGCTTGTCACAAAAATCGTGGGTCAAAAAAAAAAGATTTTTTTAATGATTTACTCACAAAATCAACATGTTTGGTTAAAATTGATGCAAAACATTGAACCTCTGACCCATTTCCTTTTCACAAATGCAAACTTTTATATGAATTTGATTAATAATTGAAAACTTACAGCACTCGATAAATTCAACAAATCCGATCAATAACATCCTTAAATAAGACTACTCATGTGGTCGTATGTACAGCCTTTATAATCAATAATAAGTTTCCCATCACCCGCCCGTTACATTTGAAAAATTGTCAAAAACTTGTATTATTTGAATTTAATTATGAACACTGGAAGTTGACTGTTATCAATTGTTATCAAAATATTGAATAGTCAAAATACCAGTCACAACCTCCTAACGATTTCAGCAGGTTAGTTCAGCAGCGAGGGTAGGGCTTACATCGATTAAAGTTGTAGGGTTTAAATAAGAATTCGTGTGCCTAAAATAAATGTCTAGACAGACAGAAAGACAAAGTAAATGTTAAATTTGATTGATTTAAACATACTGAAATATCTTAATTTAATTAAACTATAAGCATCGTCCTCCTCAAAGTGCAGAACCCCTGGACAAGTTTTGAGATAAGATAGTCCGCTGAAAACCGAGATCTATTATGACATGTAAAACAACCGCATTAATAACGTTGTAGAAAAATCGCCCTCATCGAGGAATTGCTACCTTGATAAACATGAGAAAATTAAGATAACCTATAGAAAATACCCGACAAGCGGATTGCGATATCATTTCATGCCCGAATCAAGGACTACATTTTCCGTAGTTCAATATATCAACAGAGGTGCAGTTGTTAAGAAATGTATAGTTTTAATGCTAAACTAGCTGCAAAAACAAATTGACTGCGGATTAATCTTTGTACCTTTTATTTCGACGTAAACACACTGTAATGTTGCAATTTTGTTTTTAAATATTTCATTTTGACACCCCAAACCTGTTGCCTGTTACGTTCAAGCCCTAAATCAGGGAAACAGCATTGTAAGTATCAGTTAGTATAGATGTCACATCGAGAGTGACCTAATCCCCCACCCCACCCCACACCCCACGCCACCCCTTTCCCGAGGTTGGAAATATGGTAGTATTCCTTTGACACTTTGTTTTCGTTATCTCATTATTAACACAAGTTGCAGTCGTCTGATTTTGTCACGTTCGTTTGTTTGTTTTCTTTATTGTTGTTATTGCTTTGATGCATGATGGCAGTATTTATAGTTAGGTTATGTGATAATAATTTGTTTATATTTATTTTGTGTGGTTATGAGCTTTACGCCATTCGCGGATTCAGCTTATTGTATTTAATAATGATCGTCATCAAAGTTTACCATTTTGTATTCGATTCAGATCAATAGTTACTGCATAGGTTACCATTTAGATTTAAGTAGGGTAGCATTACTTGAAGTTGCAGCTAATGACCTGCATACTTATCAGTACCATTATTGTTCAAGTGCAGTCAAAAAGAAGTAACTGAAATTTTGGTTAACATATTTTACTTTTATTGACGTAGTTAAAACATAGCATCACTTTGAAAAATTCTTATTATAAGATGGAAGTAGAAATTTTGGGCACAAACTTTAATATTTCTGTTGCGAAAAAAAAACGTTTCTTGCATTCATAAATACGGTATATCATTAAGAAAAAGAAAGAATGGAAAAAATAGATTTATCTCAGCAGAAAAAGGGTTTGTCATGTATCGCGCGCAAGTTTTCCTCTTTCGTATATTCTTAAGATAAACTGGACACTTGTAGTCGTAAAACGCAGGGCTACCGCCTTTGGCATAGCACTTTTCCTTTCAAAATCAAGAGTGTTTGTGAAAAGCAAGATTGGTGCATTTCAACGGAAATCAAAACTTTTAATATTTTGCATTATTTGATACAATTTCAGCTTTCAAGACACTATACGAGGCAGCTCTCGTAAATACAAATAATTGTTTGATTAAGTTTGAGCTATTTTTGATATTTAAGTTATCATGACCTTTTATGGAACAATGATTTTGAATGCGATTTTAGGTTCATCGAGTCACCATAATGAAGGGCGTTTTGAACTGTACAAACCAATAATCACCTTTTTTGTCTCTTGTTCTTTTCTTCCATGAGATTTATTATTATGTTTTGTGTGACAGAATACATTTCCATGTCACTGAAGGCGTACAAGTATCAAATGATTGAGTAACAAGTCCAAGCAGCCTCCTAGAAAGTTGTGGATCTTTTTCTAGGAGAATTTCATAACTTTATTATAGGATATTAGGTGAAAACTGTTATTCAGCATGCTACTCAAAATGCTGAAGTTATTTATTCTTGTGGTCTTGTGTTTTAATTCATGTTTGGGTAAGTAAAATGTAAATTTTTGTCTAGCAATTGTGATGATCATTGTGTGTTTAGTGCTGGGGTATTTTTTTTAGAAATTCCTGTTATTTTGGAAGAAGCATTACAAGTCTTTTGAATTCTTAAACAACAGTGAAGGTTATCACGACTACATTTGCCGCGCATAAATTAACTCATATAAAACGTTTCAAGCAATATTTTATATAGGCCCTATTTAAAAAAAAATGGCCAAGTGTCAATTTCAGCAAGTTTTTTTTCTTCAATGTAATAATATGCATCTGGAATATTTTATTTAAAACACATTTATTAGCCAAATATGTGTAAAGGCATGCGGCTCAAAGTGCGCACCTGTATCTGTAATAACCTTGTCAGATTGATTGGTTATGTCATTTTTTCTCTCTTTATAATTTTGCCTTCTCGTATTTTGGGTTATTATTGACCCTCAAGTCAGGAACGTTTTCGTAGAAAATGTAAACAATATAGTCAGATTGTACATGCAATACACGCAGTCTGATGTCCGATATAAGATGGACATATCATAGAACCAACTTACCCCGATGTAACCTGATGTTGTTTCTACGAACGTTTACCATCATAGCATCGTGTCAAATTATGATATACTTAGCTATCTATTGGTTGATACCTCACGTGGTACAATGGTGTTTTTTTTTGGTGGTGTGTAAACATTCTATTAACCAAGACGACAAGTTTGAAAAAGCATTCGGGTTAAACAAAACTGTTAGGTTATTATTCGGATGCTATAATTTATCATTTAGAATAATAATCTATATTTACAATTTTAAAATGTTTTAACAGGATAAGTTACGTATTCTGGTGGTATTTTGTTCCGCACTATTAACGAGTAGTGGATTGTTGTTACCCGTTGCGGAATGAGCTGCAATTTTAATTAATTCAAAATGAAGTTCATTCCTATTTTACAAACAAAACACAATAATTTATTTAACAGTACTTGATCAGTACTCCGCACTCTTCTGGGCGTGCTTTAAATTGACAATAGAATTACGGCAGTTTATATCCGTAAACAGTGGGAAGAATTCGATTGAACTTTTGATTTTAAAAAATATTTTAAGAATTGATGAGAACAGTCAGAGTAATCAATAACCAATAAAAAGCATAACCCTACACTGCTAAAAACTCCAGAGTCAAACGTGTTAGGGTAAGTTATTCTACTAATTTGACAGTCTCAATACTTATGCTCGTAAGAGGGCTTGAATGTACGTATGTTGGTAATATAATCGGCAATAGTTCGCGCGGGGTTTGGGTATAGAGTTTTGCCGGGCGACTGGTATTACCCCTTGCGGAATAAAATTTAATTTTTAAGAATGCTTAATTTCGTGTTCAACAATCTAGAATATATAAACGAAACACAATTCTTTCAAGCATACACTACTGGCAAAGTATTGTGCACCTCCCTCGGCGTGCTGCAATCCCGGGGCTGAAAATTTTTTTACAGTTGAGTTACGGCAGTATATATCTTAAAACATTGGGAAGAATGGGATGCAACTTTTGATTTTAATAAATATATTGAAAACTAATGGGAACAGTCAGACAGATATATAAATAAGCATCCAAAAGCATAGAGTTACGGGGGCTCCGTTTTAAAACTTTAAGGTCACACGTGTTAGGCTTGTTAGGGTAAGCTACTAATTTGCTAGTCTTAATAATCGCGTAGGTAAATACGCTCGCGTTAAACAAAACGCGATTATAATGCGGACGTATAATGTAAAGACACGTTTTGTCGCTACGTCAATTCTCTAAAGCTCTGATCACACGTTCATTTTCCCCTTTATTGTTACAAAAATGACATGTTTGACAGAAATTATGTTAGGCAAGTCACACAATCATTTTAAGCATCCCTAAAATGTGTCATGTATAAGCACGTTTGCGTTCTCCGAAATGAGCAGGGGTCTACTGAAATTAATACTTGTATTCAGTACTTTAGAAGCATACATTTGAGCTTGCCAGGTATTTTAAAAAGTTGGTAGTAATACGGATGCAAATTCTGTGTTGTTAATGAGTGCGAGTTATTTTGTAACAAGGAGAATCATAAGAGGAAAAAACAAAAAGATTGAGGAAGCGTATGTGAGTAAAAATCTGTATTAAACGGCGGGAACTGATTGGAGATTGACTCCCATTTACATTACTGTTCTTTCCGATGCCTTTTGCCTCTCGTCTCGGTCCTTGAAATTAGCATGGCTGACACGCCACGCACTTTTCCTCTTCTCTTTATAACTCTACAAACTGTTGATTGTGATATGTTGGTAATAGTATCTTTTCGGGGGTCAGTGATAAACTGAACAACTCTGAAAATATTTTCTTTAAATCCATACTTCACTTCCCTCCAAATCATCTGCAAATTCCTTTTCTTGAGTCATAATGGACGCATCATTACATATCAAGGGGGAGGTAAGGGAGTTGTTAGAAGAAAAAAAATTGATGCCCCAGTCAGGGTAAAAAAAAATTGTCATGGCCCACCAATGAAAAAACTAATAATTTGTCATGCCCCACCAATGAAAAAAAATGTCATGCCTCAGCCTAATAGAGAAAAAAGAAAAGAAATTGTCCTACTTTGAGAAAAAAAAATTCGGGGGCTTCCCCCCTGAACCCCATCTAAAAATTATTTGTATTTTGTATAATTCAGGATTCATTTCAAATAAAATACAACAACAAAAACAATGTACCTATCTCATGTTAGCAAAATTTGTATCAATTTTACTAGTCCATCGTGAGACCCTGTGGGGCGGGGGTACTCAGTTGAAAAGGTGGTATGGCTCTTACGGGTGCCTTTTCACGCCTCTCCGGCAGTTCCCTAAGACCCTATTTGCAGCATGTTTCAGCTCCCAAAGACCCATTTCAACACATAAACAGACAATGTGTGAACATATTTTTAAATAATTTCAGTTCCATCACCTCAAATTTGGCCTAAATTCAGTTCTTTAGACACAATTTTGTAAGACAATTCAGCTCTTTAAGAACATAATTTCGGCGAACGTTCAGTTCCGTAAGACCCAAGCTCGATATTATCATCCAATACCCTATAAAATCCTCATGACTAAATTGACTCACCAAGCCGGTGAAAAAAAAAATTTGACTCACCAAGAGGGTTAAAAAAAAAAATTGTTGCAAGACAAGAGTAAAAAAAAAAAATTTGCTGCACGACGAGGGAGAAAAAAAATAATTTGTCAAGACCTCAACTCCCTAGCCCCCTTGATATCTAATGGTGCGTCCCTTACACATTTTAAGAGAGTTTTGAAAGACATGGCAATCCATGATCCAAATATGTCCGTTCGCACAAAATTGTACAATGTTTGTGTATTTTGATATGATAACATGATATAACAATGAACATCTCCAATGTGGAGTACTACGATTGATCTAGGACACATGGCAAGCGTTCTAGTTTTCATTTGAGCAGATTTTTGATTAATTTTGTTTTACATGCAACTCTTATTCTAAAGTAAACATACAATATAGTTCATCTCCCGTAACCTATAATTATGATTTTCATAAGAAAATTCCAATAAGGATGGGTTCCAGTTTCCAGACGGTTTCGACGAATCCTGAACTTTCTAAATGTTAAACGAGTGGAAAAGGAGTGGAAAGAAGTGGAACAGATGACAACCCCCGGGTTACAACCCCTTTTGAGTGGATACATATATTTCACTCTAAAGTGAGTCATCAAAAATCCCCTTTAACTCCTTTCAGAGTGTGTTTTCACTCAAAAACGTGTTGTCCCTCCCTTAACTCCTTGAAAGAGTGGAATTTCACTCTTTTACATTTAGAATGTAGCCCCGAATATAATTCAGAGAGCGACATCACCCGATGACGTCACCACACGCCATTCATCTGGATCAGCTGGCCGCATCATATCAACTGATGAAGAAGACAGAAGCGGGACAGAAATTAAGGATCTGTCGAAAACACTCCACAAACATATTCAGTTTATGATTGGAAGTTTTTTACAAAAATCATAATCATGTTTATCGACATTCCCGATAAAATTCATTACCATTCTCTAGGGAAGCTATTAATAGTTTGAACAGCTCGGTTGGTGTATCCTCCGTATCCCTTTTCTGCCTCTTCCCTTCTTGATCCAATTACCTAGCCTTGTGAATACTACAAGTTGCTGCTAAACGTGAAAGAGTAAGAGATGTGGGCAAATTCATTCCTGTGTATTAATCCTAACCCTGACAGGGTGGGGGAGGTATTACAGAGACTATCTCCTAAAGAAAGAAGGAAGGGAGGGTCGACAAAATAAATTTCGCGCGCCGGGGATCGGACCCGGGACCCCCTCGTGCTAGGCGGGATACGTGGGCTTCAGACCACGCCGATTTCTTCGACAAGCCAGCCTTTCCCTATGTATTAGGCTCGGAAGATTGCGCAATCGCCAGTTGTGACGTATTCGGACTTTGTATGAGTAGTACTTCTTAGTATACGGAGGAGTTCAGGGTTATTGCTACCTGCAGGGGTTTGTACGTGTGCGTTCGGGCATATCTACTAGGCTTTTTCTTCATTAGTCATAATTACGTGTTGTTTGGGCCTTCCCGACAGCATCTCATTTTCGGGATCTCATCTCTAGTAAATCTATCTTTATCCTCCACTCACTCATTGCTAGTGTGATTTTGTTAAAATGTCTACCCTAATTACTGTATGTCTAATATTAATTGATAAGGTTGAAACGGGTTCGCAGTCGGACAAGTTATATGTCTAACATGTTCTTTTTCTTTTCAGCCACTATTTCTATTTCTATCAATTCAAGCCGTGCATACACCTATTGAAGTACCAGACGAGTATATACAAAGGAACCTACATATTGAAAATCCAGATAGACGGACATATGTTTCCATGGTCACCTGTGTAGATGATGCTATCAAAAATATTACCGAAACGTTAAAAAAACACGATATGTGGAAAAACACACTAGTTATATTTTCTACAGGTATGTCTTTATTGTATATGTAGATTGTTTCTTAAAGGCATATTTCCTCATTTTCTGGTCGAATTTTCGAGTGTTTGCATTATTGTATTCCATAGCCTATTGGTATAATGATGAACCCTTTGAATGACCAAGTTGATATCGGTCAAATTCCTTCAATATCGGGAATTTTTAATTAAAATATGGGATCC
>JAUMTS010035687.1:0-11176 GCA_032273385.1 Ophiopholis aculeata | reverse complement strand
GTAGAAAATAGCAAATGTAGAAAGGGTCTTAACCATGTATTTCAATGGGAGGCTGATTTAGTGGTGTACTCCCTTGTTATATTTTATATGCACAGCTAGTAAGTAAGCATTTTACACGATATTTATTTTACCATCTATTTAAAAAAATAATAAGTTTGTAAATGATTTATTTTCCTTCGGAGTTTACATGATGTATTTCCTTTACATATATATTATATAGTTCGAAATTTACATAGTATTAATTGTGTAACATTTTACATATGCGGTGTGACTATTTTATGCGTAAGTGACTGTAAGGAGGAGACCAACTCGTTCAGAGGTATTATATTCTACAACATACATTTGTACTAGTTTTATCAGGGTGGTTTACATAATAGGAATATTTAACACAAGCGGGTGGTGTTTAGTTGTTGATATAAATGTTACAGAGGAAACCGAATCCTTCCGAGGTATCAAAATGATCACGTAATTTCAGGCAGAAACATTATTACTGGTTTTGGAAAACCCACTTTAATTTTTTTCCCATTTGCTAGTCTCCAATTTAACTGAGAGTCCAGTTCCCAAAGACTGTAACGTAATAAAAAATGACCTTAGTGAAACTGATGATTTGTATATTGCACTGAGTTGAATTGAAACCCCCGTTATTTACACCAACTAAGAACCCGTGATAGAAACAAAAATATAATCACAACAAACTTGCCCATAAAACAACAATTCAGGACATACAGGATATTTAAAGCAGGCCTACCATAGCAGCGATCACAGGGCAGCAATTCAGTTCTTGGATATCTATGACACGAATATCTTAAACTAATCACTAAATTAATTTCGTAAAAATGTTCAGGCGAAAATAGTTTTGAATCTTGTTTTGTATCATGAACCACATACCACAGTGTTAAGTTTAACCGACGACTGTATACCCATAATAACTGGTAGATACAATTACTACCAAACTCGATTTCACGAATCACTGAATTTTCTGAAAAGTACATTTTGTAGTTCAACTTGAACTTCAAGGTTTGTCTTTTGTATTAGTTGTAAAGGAGTGCGCGAAAGAATCACGTGAGCAAAATGGAGAAATGATTAAAGAAACATATAATCATGATATTGAAAATTACCTTATTTATTATTATGTTATTTGCTACCATCAGAATAATTAATGCATCTCTAGGTTTACATTGTATTATTTACATGAAAAACAATGTCAATAAAATCAATCAACAATTAAAAAAAATTCACCGATAAGTTTAACAAATCCGAGTTACGCTAACATTAGCGCGAACACTTACATGGGGTTGGTCTTTAAGAGCCTTGAATAAGAGTTTAAAGGTACCCAAATCAAGAAAAATTTCACAGAAATCTTTGCTTTTGTAGACCTAAGTTAATATTTGAATTCAAATGGCTTTTTAAAAAAAATCTTTAACACAATGACAATGCAATTATGCTACCTCATCCAAGTGTATATGTTTCCTATGGGTATTTGGGTAAAATGCTGTTAATATTACTAGTTTTGAAGCATCTTGTGCAATAGCAATTTTAATATTATCATCATATCCTAAAGTAAATGAGCGGAAACTGATACATAACTAATGTACCACCTATTTACATGATAATATAGGCCTTTCTATAATATTCGGAACACTCAAGTTACCTACTTTCTTGTTGAAGTAAGGGGGGCTCGGTCGAATCTAGAAACTGTCCGCATTTCGGTGTTAATTTGTTGTAATCATGATCGTTCAAAAAACCCGTGTAAATGTTAGGCCTATATGATTTTAATATTTATTGTGTTTGAGAATTGTTGATTATAAGTCGAGTCCTCGGCGACTAACCCGAGGCCCCCACTCTCCCCCACTTGTTTTAGAACCCTACGAGCGGAAGGCAAGTTAGAAGAGCTGACACATGAGATGGACAGATATCGCTGGAACATCGTAGGACTTTGTGAAGTACGTTGGAAGAGCATTGGTGAAACGTCTTTCCTAGATCGTTGGTACTTGTAGCTTTTTTAGAGATCCGCAGCTTTGATTATTGTTCAGTGATCACTAAAAATTATGGACATGTCTTAGAGCGCAAAGGGCGAGCGCGGAGCGCGAGAGTCAGCTTAGCTGAAGCTGCAGATGCCGTTAAGCCAATTTTATTAGGTGTTATTAAATTTAGATTTATAGATATTACACTTAGTTACTCATGGTGTTTTGTAGTGTGTTGCAGTTGTGTAAAATCTGGGATCTGGATAAGAGCTAGGATACTTGAGGAACCACCCGTTACTTGAATAGTAGTACAACACGATTATCTCTTACAACATTCCTTCAATCAAATTTGGTTAAAATGCTTCCAGAAAATATAGTGTTCATTGTAGTCATCGACCATAAACAACAGAGTGATCTTAAGCAGAATGGCCGCAAGGATACTCACATCGATCTAGTATGTTGTGCATGCCTTTGACTTTAGTCATGCTAGTCGTCGACACATGTAACAATGGAAGTTTAACCAATATGCATGGGGGTACTCACATTGATTTGTTATTATGTGCATACTTGTGACTCTAATCGTGCTTGTCGTCGACACACGCTACAATGGAGGTTCAATCAGAATGCTAAGTGGTACTCACATTGATCTAGTATTACGTGAACAGCTTTAACTCTAGTCATGCTAGTCGCTAACACACGTAACAAGAGAGTGTCAACCAGAATACAAGGGGTACTCACATTGATCTGGTTTTATGTGTGCAAGTTTGGTCGCGTTTTTACCACATAAGAAAGATTACATTTACATTTTCGCAAAATTGGGTGAAATTAGTATATTGATGAAAAGTATGGCCGATTATAGGACAGACAAGGGTTAATATGTAAGTCAAGCATACACATTCACGTTTTATTTTGATGAAAAAAACCCCCGGGCCACAGTGAATACAATATCATAAACGTGCTCACAAACTTAAATTCTCGGGTCACCTAATCGTCTGTAGCGCAAACGTTGTAGTTCAATGCTTGTCTAGAATTATTGGATCACTGAATATTTTGAAAGGGCACCTTTGTAGTTCACGATTTCAATATTTTCCTATTGTATTAGTTTTAACGAAATGCGTGGGAAATTAATGACAGCAAAATGGCGATTAAAGGAACATATTATTAAGGCAATGCTTGGAAAAGGCCTTAGTACAGTATTAAATAACAACATTTATTCAAGTTAGACTATCTTTGGAAATAAAGTGCTCAATCCCATAAATAGGAGAGCGTATAGCAATTTCAAAACATTGATTTTCCTGAATAGCTGTCGTTACTCTGAGTTTCAAGCTAAAAAGCACTCATCAGACGACAGATTTAGAAAATTAGTTATATGTGTAACATGTTTATAAATGATGTACTTTTTTATGACAATTATCTTAAAGTTAATTTCTCAATTTTTACTATGACCATACACTGACATATTTATATATGTTAGATATCGTGCACCAGAAGCAGGGGTGAGACAGTTACAGATTGTTTACAAGAGTTTTAAAACGTTGAAACATGATAAAAAGCTCATCGTGGGACATCCTTTGTAGTAAAATTATCAGCATTTAAATTAAACTGCAATATTGTTTGCATTCGAGTAGTCTCTTAATATATGCATAAAAGTAATCGTTAACTTTGTTTAGATTCACATTCAAGTATCGCTGAACCTGTCTTTTGATGTTAACGCATCTTATTACTTTTATATAGTGTAATACTGTAAAGTAAAGGTAAAAATTGACACACTCTTAAGTAAATACATATAATTACCGCGAAATAAAATGGTTATTTTCCGATAAAATATGTAAGTGAGTGAGTTTATGCATGGTTTGGGCATATATAGATATACATTTGGAATGTACTTTAAAAGTTATTTTATTGGTTAGTTATACACATTTCCAACACAATAAATGAATGAGTATGAAGAGATATACCATATCCTGCTGAAGTTTTAGAAAATCATCAAACTTCTATGGTTGTTTGCCATCCGGGACCTCTCTTTGGTACCTGTCAAGAATCTAACTTGGAGATAAAAACAAAATAACATCACACTTACCCAATGAACATGTCATCCAGTAATACACATCCGGGAATTCTAGAGCATGTCTACTTGAGAAACAATCCAGTTATCGAATATCCATGATGATAACGTATTGTATTAATCAGGAGAATATTATCATGCAAAATCCGTCCAGCAAAAATGGTTTGATCACTTGTCGTCTAAACTATTATTAGTCAACCACACAAAACAGAAGGCTGAAGCAGAATGGCCGCCAGAATGACTTTAATATCAAATACTTGTGGTAACAAACTTGATTTTTGGATCAGTAAATATTCTGAAAGGGGCATGTTGTAATTTGACGGTTGCCCATTGTATCACTGTAAATGGGAAAATCACGTGAGCATACAGTGTGATATGATTATAGGAACATATACAGGGCAATTATGTTTAAGAATGCATTTTAAAAGGGGTTTTTTTTCTGAATTTGTTCTCCAGTTAGCTTATGTATTATATCATGTCGGGTGTTTGTGGCGAATTTATATGTTGTGTTATGTAACCATTAAATACATTATTACAGTTATCTACTGGTGAAGAATACAACAACATTTCACTCAGTCTAGGGCCTATTGTCTCTATTGAAATGTCTGTTGTCATTTAATTTTGACTGATACTTTTTAAATTGTTTCCATTTAATTTTGACTTAAGCTGATTAAGTTGTTTATGTACCCCTGCAAGAGATGATTGGAATGAAGTTATGCTGAATCTGACTAACGCGGGTATCCAGTTTGAGCTATTGGGGATGCAAGACGGTAGTCAGGTAACATTTAATTAAAAGCGTCTTTATTTTTTTGACCCTCTCAAGGCGGATAAATAGTGAAGACGACATGTCAAAACTTTCAAAAGGTTTCTCAAAATTCACAAATGGTCATTACCATGTCCAGATCCATTGTCAAAAATGCATTCATTTTAGTACAAACAAGACAAGTATTGGCTCGAAAGTCTGAGATAGCGTCTGTAATTTTGAAAAACTATTGTACATCTTTATCTTTCTTGAACCATATGGGATTATTGATAAATGTACATCAAGAATACTCATGATTTTTGAAGAAGCTATATCAGATATTATTTGAGTAAAAAATGCACCCAGTTTTGTGGGGCTTTTTAAACATATTTATTAAAGTACTAATTTCAATAATCAATCAAATTTGGA
The DNA here is from genome assembly GCA_032273385.1 of Ophiopholis aculeata. Lineage (NCBI taxonomy): Eukaryota > Metazoa > Echinodermata > Ophiuroidea > Amphilepidida > Ophiactidae > Ophiopholis > Ophiopholis aculeata. The sequence continues at coordinate 5,976 of JAUMTS010035687.1, read as the reverse complement.
CAATACTTTAACATAACAATAATCTTTGTTGGCCTTTTTTATTTTATTAATTAATTGTAGATCAAACTGGATGTATCGAACTCCAGTGATAATTCAAGTTGACCAGATAACAGTGATTGACTGTTTGTTATGTACAACTATGCCAGATTATGCTGTTGTCTAATTACAATAAAGGGCAACATAACATTTTTTTTTTGGAATTTGGCAGGTACACCAAAATTACTTCTGTTTTGTGTTTGTTATGGAATGATCCAATTATTCAAACCAAGAAAAACCTCCATGACACAAGAACTAAACTTTACCAGGAAACACTTGCATATCTTTGGAAAATATACCAATATGATAAGCAAGGTTTCTCCAAAAAAAGATGTTCTTATTGAGACGTCACACTCAAACTTTCTGCAACATTTGGGTCGAACAACCGTGAAGGCGATTCTAGACGATGGAATAGATACTAAGGTTTTGTTCAAAGACAGTGATTTTGACGAGACAACTCTTTCTTTAGCATTGGAAGTCGGGATATTAACACAGAAGACGTTGGGAACAAGTCTATACCAGAACACTTTCATCATATTTGTTCATTCAACTTTTCAGGATTTCTGCTCTGCATTATATCTGGCACAATTGCAACTTGGTAAAGATAAACAATGCAAACGACACGTTGAGAAATTGATGTGGGCCTGCCTACGTGGGAAACCTGATGTGCCTATATTCTGAACAGGTCTTAAACCTGAAACAACAAAACGTATTGTGAGCCAAATGGTTGCTATGCTTAATATACCATGTCAAATTGCAGTCGACGACCAAGGACAACCTCAAAGAGTTCCAGGATATCTCGAAATGCACATTTTATCCGAATCCATTTTAAACGGTAGTATTGCCAAGAATGAAGCAAGAGAACGTCTACTAGACACCAAACGTAAACAACACACTCTGATGGGGTTTGTTTTCTCTATCATATTCGAAGCCAATCAAAACTATGAGGAATGCCTTGAGCTTGTTCAGATCTTGTCCCACTCAAGTTGCCCATTTCAACTTAGTTGGAATCGCATTGAAAAGTTAGTACGATATCAGTTAAATGTATTGAAACAAGTAACTAATACACATGAGGGACTTTTATTTACTGACTTAACACGTATTGATTTCACACATCCAATTCAATTTCCTAAATTTAAGCCATTACTAGTGTCTATGCTAATGTACACTAGAAAACTGAGCAACTTAGCAATTGATTTAGAACTTGACCTTAAACCAAATGAAGTGTAAGATCTTTCTGAGCTGCTTGAAGCACTTGGACGTTTAACAAACCTGACACAGCTGTCCATAAGCAGGAGTGAAATCGATAAAGTCAAACCAAATGATTCAACTATTCAAGGCAGAGTAGATATTTCAAACTCTTTACATAAAATTCATCAACTCAAACTTACGCAGCTTCATCTACTGTATGTGACTGTCTCGCCATCATCAATGGCAGAGTTTCTCAGCTTTAACAAATTTCTAACTGAGTTGACCTTTTTTCTCCTGATCTTATCATATACAGTCAATGTGGCTTGATGAAAGCCATTTCACAGATCAAGAGTCTTTCAAAACTTCATTTGGCTCATGTTAACATCAGTGGAGCTGTGAAGTATTTACAACATATCATTCCACAACTTCAGATGTTTACTCTTCTTATGACTTGTCTGGACGAATGGGAATACCTTGAATTAGAAGCATATTTGGGGAAGGCAACTATGTTGACTAGACTGAACTTATGTATTATGTCTCATGAAGGAGCAGTGGGCCGTCTAGCTGATCAATTGCAAAACATGGTCAAATTGAAGAATCTTGCATTGACTTGCAACGGTTTTGGAGACTACGATGCCATCATCCTGGTTGAGGGTGTAAAACGGATGTTGTCACTCCACGAATTAGATCTTCGAGGTAATTTAAACATAGGGTGGGTAGGACATTCCGCCATCAGAAGCGTGGGTACTATTCCTGGATTTGAACAACTTACCACTGTACTTGATCCATTACCACAAAATCAACAAACCCAGCATTCTTTTGAATGGCAAAAGACAAAACTAATAAATCAAAAATTACGTTTAATCCGAGAATCACAGACTCCAGATATGCCAAATTGTTTTAGCTGCATGTCTACAATCTACAATAGTGTCACTTGCAAACTAAGCTCAGTGAAACAATCAAACAAAGTGACAGATGAACATGCAGTTTCGATATCACAAAACGCACCAATCAATCGCAAGTTAAGAGAGTCACAAACACCAGATATGCCACATCGTTGTCAAATCTACGATAATGTCACTTGCAAAATAAGCTCAGTGAAAGCTTCAATAACTGTGACAGATGAACAATCAGTTTTCATGGCAACACACTCGATTCAAATAGAATCTAAGAAAGCGGAGGAAAACTCGGAATCAAGGAAAAACTATCCTCCAGTTGATCCTTCTTCTAACATCAAACAATTCTCCATGACAGACTTGAAAAACTCTTCTGAAATACTTGCTTCAATTGTGCCACATCCCTTCACGGACTTGAGATCACAAGACAAAAGTAAGACTAGCAAACAGTCATCCTTGCATGGATTATGTGGCGATGTTTCAAGCATGCCGCACTGTCCGAGATGTAAGTCACAAATTTATCATGTTTAGTGTAAAGTTTCCTCACTATGCTGTAAGGGACAGAGAGAGGCGCGCATGTGAGTTTAACAAAACCCTACGAGATAGTTAGTTACTTTCACAAACCTAGGTAGGTACCATATTTCTGGGCCATAATGGTCAGATAATGGGCTTTACTTGGGGTGTCAGTTTTTGACATGGTCAAAATAACCAAGATTTATAAAGCCCGGTTGTCCACTGCATTCATTGCGAGTGAATTTAAACACGCCTAAAAAGCCACAACGTACGCAAGGCTAACACTCTAATTTAATGAAAATTATGGACACATTATGGATCCTGCGCCGTTAGATCAGTTGGTTAGACTCTAAATCGATTGACTTTGGTCGTTTGTTGCGGTTCGAGCACAGCCAGTGCTGAGTTTTCGGATTCTCTGGGGAGCTACTCGGGATCTTTAATTGCTTCTAGGGCTGCGAGTCTTTCATACTGGTGGACCTCAGACATCCGGTGATTGAGCGACAGCTTGCAATTAGAGCAGAGCCAAGCTTCTAGGCATGTAGTGATCTCTCCCATAGACAGACATATTCAGCTGCAGAGAAGCTAAATGCAAAGGCTGTGGAGCAACTGGTGTCTGGACTAGCCACGCCATCTTGTGTTGCCTAGTTTGCGTAATGTACAATAATCTTAACATAGTTTGGAAATTATTGACTTCATTGCTCCTAGATATAAGTGGCTCAGGATATTAATTCTCAGTTAATTTGCAACTTGCTGTGCCAAATACTTTGTACTTTATATTTTATATTTTATATATCTATATATCTAAAAGAACCAATTAACACGCTTTTCTTGTAATGCAGTGTGAACAAATTTCCACTAGTATAATAATTTATATCATAGTATATATATTTATATTTAAAAGAACCGATTATGATTATCTAATTCAACAATTAACCTTTTTCAATTTTTTCAATTCACAGGCAACCAAATATATTAATCATGTATGTGCAACCATAAACATTTACTCTGTGCAATATTCAAATTTAAACGATCCTAATGTAGTATAAGCATATAAATATGTAATTAATATTGAAATATACAAGATCCATGTGTCTTATATAAGTATAATTATTTGATTGATATTCCACCAGATATATATTTAAAATGTTAAAGTGGCTCTTCCTTCTTTTCTAGGAAGAATTCCAAAGAGTTGAACAGGTAAAAAAGTTGCTAATGTGATACTATGCTCTACCACTCTACGACTATCCCAGCCCAATGCTGGTTTGTGACACCAAAGATTATTGATCTTGCAATCTATTGAGCTGGTAACATCTGTCGTCTGACGATTAGCTTTTTGGCATCAAACTCAGAGTAACGATTTTTTTTCCAAATCTCTAAATTGGCTCTCCCTGTTGGAATAGAGCATTTTACCGTAGTCTAACTGGCAAACAGTGTTTAATGCTATACATCAAATCAATTTAACACGAAATGTATTAAAAGTGCAATAAAAAGTTTTGAGTATTGATACAACCTTAAATCAGGTGTTATTGTGTGTTTAATTTAGTTGCAATGCAAATGTTTCGTTTTACATCCTTGTTTTGTAACAGCTCTTAAAAAACAAATCCAGTTACGTAGCTAATGGTATGACAAATACAATTCCCAAGACCCTATTTTGGACAAACTGCACCAAATATCTGAATATATCATATTTATGTTGTGCTACAGTCCATATTTTGATTAATTATTTTCGTCTTATCTTAATATATCCTTACCATCAAAAACTGCTTAATAAGCAGATATGTAGTTAATGTGTAGTTGAAGAATTTTCAAACAGTTAAAGACATTTCACATGTCTTCCACTGCAAGCATTCAAAAACCGTCATGTAGTCGGATATATCTCACATGTCTTCGACTACATATGAGCATGTAGTTGAAGACATACCAATATTACATTAATGGCAAGTCTTCAAATACACATCTTTTTTCCTATTTAATATATCAGTTACCTGGCAGCTCAGGTGCTCCATAGTTTTACTATCAGTACTCCCCAAGTAGCCCAGGTACTGTGTACATTGGCAGGGGAGGTTCGCTGGATGTGCTCACATGCTATTTACGTAATAGCCCGGGGTCTGAAAGATATCACCAGAGTACAACCGAAGTACAACCAGAGGACAACCAAAGCCAAGTACCAAAGGGCAACCAGAGTACTACCGAAGGAAAATTGGAGTACAACCGGGGAACAACCAGAGGACAACTGGAGCACTACCGAATCAATTCCCTTAAGATGACTGAGAGTGAATTCTACCGTAGGTACACCAGCTCATGACGACCTCCTAAATACTACCGAAAGATAACCAGAGTACTACAGTAAGTACTCCCCTACCAGCTATACGTTAACTAAAGCCCGTCATGGAAAACTAGCTGGCTAAAATATAGTTTTCTTGCCCTTTCCAAGGTGCCTATGAGCAGATGAGGTAAAAATTAAAAGGAATAGGACAATTGTTAGAAATATGTTTTGCTGAGAATTGCACAAGTAGCCAGGGGACCTTGATGAGTTCCTGGAATGGTCTACTAAAAAATCCGCTGCAGCCAAACCAAGATAAATTCTAAGCCATCGAAGTTCCTTTAATGAAAACCCAAGCCTCCTCATCCTGGCTTGAAAATAGCAACACTCCACTCAATTTTGTTTTCTCTCTTAAAGTGTTGGGCATTCTCATTTAAGAAGATCTTAAGTGGGATACCCAAATTGCCTTTATTGTGCAAAACTGCTTCTGGGAGAAATGTTATGTTGCGTATCCTTAAGATGGTATGAAAGGCAAATTGAAGTTGCTCTGTGTGATATTAAAATAAGCCTATTGCAGAGAGAAAAGCAAACCCAACTTAGTTCTAAAATTTGAGCCAAATCAGACATACCGTTTTTGAGAAAATACCGTTTCAAGATTCTTTGTATTTTATTGTTTTTGCTAATATATTTATCAAGTTAATGAGAAAACTTGGCAAAATATGCTCATGCATATACATTTTTGCCAATATTTTACCGATATTTTGTGAATAAACCTTCATACTACTCTTGTTTTTTCAGAATATTGGTCTGAAACTTTGCCAATGTGTTCCTTTTACCTGAAACATTAACATATAATTTATTTGCAGTGCTTATTTGCATATTTGCATATATTAATGATCTTTTAATTAGAAATATGCAAAAGCTAATTAATAATGCAAATATGCAAATTAGCATGGCGGGTAAATTATGGGTTAATGTTTTAGGCCATAGGAACACATTAGCAAAGTTTCAGACTAAAATTCTGTAAAATAAAAGTAGTATGAAGGTTTATTCACAAAGTATTGGTAAAATATTGGC
>JAUMTS010035464.1:0-11178 GCA_032273385.1 Ophiopholis aculeata | reverse complement strand
ACCCCAGACAACATGGTTTCTTCAAGACGACCCATGAACAGACAGGCCATGCTAGGCGCCATTTTAGTACCCATACTAGTACCAAATACTTGCTTGAAGTGTTTGCCGTTGAAGGTAAAGTTGTTATGGGTAAGAACGATGTTCATAAGGTCACAGAAAGCATCAAGTTGTTGGCTAGTGAACTTGTCTTGAAGAAAGGAGCGGCACGCACTGATACCTTCTTGAGTTGGAATGTTGGTGTACAGTGCTGACACATCCATGGTACAAAGAAGCAGGTTGGGCGGAAGGGGACCATTGGCATTAATAGACTCAATCTTGCGCAGGAAATCCATGTCATCCTGGACATAGGATGGTAAGGATGAAACATGGGGTTTGAGGTGGTGGTCAATGAAGAGAGAGACTTTCTCTGTAACACTGTTATTGGCACCAACTATAGGACGAGCAGATTGTATTGTTTCATAGTTTTTGTGCAACTTCGGCAGGGGGGATTTGAATTGTTTTTCACCAAGAGTTGCGGAATGTAAAGTTAGACAATTACCTAAATAATTAGCGCAAAATGTGTTTTCGTTTAACGGGAGACGCGAAAAACGAAATGCTGGTTATAAATGACCCCTCCCTTACGCACTTAAGTGTTAAAGAAGGAAACTGTGTTTGCTTTCGTTTGCGCGTTTGAGGTCGGCAAGGACCGCAATACCATCGAATACAATCTATATGGCTAACGTAGCAATTACACGGAGATGTATATAATTCTGTTATTTTCCCTCTAGGTTGGTGAGTCGCAAATACTGTGGAAAGGATCTTTCATTAGCGATATAGAATTAGCGAAGTGCTTAAGCAGTAAAAACAGTTCATTTAACACCCAGCCCTTATAGTGGGATACTCTTGGGAATGTTGGGACTAAGTGGGTATGCATCATTGATAGTGTTCCGCATGTTTGCTTTACCTTCATTGCAAACTCCGGAAATCGGGTTTTGATCGTACATTTAAATGAAATCCTGAATTAACACACCTGCCATTTGTCAGGGGAGCACTTCATAATTATACGGGTGTACAAATGTATACAAACATTTTGAAATAAGGGCATATTTTACTTATACAGAGGGGTCTTTAAATGAAGGATTTCGAGATATATGTATTTTGTTAATGCGATTAACATTTTTAAGTTTGCCTTCATTTGTTTCGGATCGGATTTTATGCTAAACTATGATAATCATCCATGCTAAGTTTGTTTTTTCAGTGCTGTTACTTGCATTAAACGATACTTTTGTTATAATTATTATCTACACATGTGTAGACCATAAAACATGAGTCGTCCCCCCTGGCTGTTTGTCTTTTGAAAAACCATGGTAATGTGTGAATCTTTTTGCTGCTCTCCGCCAGATGAGTTATTTTCTAGGAGTATTGTGTCCAGACAAGGTGCCCATGGATGGTAAAGGACGAGAAAGCGCTTGAAAATGTGCAAAGAAGGGCTTTAAAGTTGATGTCTAAACTTAGGAATCTTTCATAGGAAGAAAGGGTACACACCCTGGAGTGAGATAGGTGCTTTGATAGAGACATTCAAAATCTTGAAAGGTTTAAACAGGCGGTGAAAGGTTTTCGTGTTGTTTTTTATGAAGAAAACTAAAGTTAAAGTAGACATTTTACTTTAGGAAATGCTTTCAACTGATTGTTGAATATGCCTATTTCTTTCGGCTAAAACTTTATTTCGCAAGTATTGACAATTTCCAAAGGTTGTTATTACACATATGTTGTGAAGTTTGGGTTGAATCGCTTTAAGTATTGGTTACATCTATAAGATTAATGGAAAGTGTAATAAAGACACTGGTTCCAAGTTTCAATCAGTTACATACCATTGCTTAGTATAATTAAAGCGCTTCCCCACAGATTGTATGTATGTCTGTAAACTCTTCTCTTTCATACGTATGTAAAACTATGTGTAAATATACATATCAATTAGTTAGTTTTTCTTGGAAAAATTGTATAGTGCTTAACAATTACTTTGAAAGCGTTTTGATGATTTGTTACCAATCAGTGACAATCACTGATAGTGCCTTTAAATCCAAGAAGGAAGGAAATCGGACCAGCATTTTTGAATGATATTGCTGGTTTTGGTTAAAAGTTCATGTAAGATGGGCATCAGTAAATGTTAATGGTGCCTGTTCTGATTTTTCAACTTTTTTCCCAATGTTCTTTTTTATAGATTTTGGTAACAAAACTTCCCCTTATATTTTTCTCGTAACCCATGTAAAGTGTTTTTGATTAATGTTAAATATTCAATTTTGAAGATATTGATGAAGATGTACTTAGTTAAGGTAATCATAATTGGACATATAACATTTCGTCTTATCACCACTTTGCTTAATGCCAACTCGGCTAATGCCATTTTGAAATGTGTCTACGCGCCCTGTTGGATAATATCACTAGTTCTTATCATCATTTCATTTAATAGGTATACTAAAACCGTTTAAAAAATGTAATTTAAATCACTGATATGTTGTTGTTGGTCTTTTTGTCAGTGACGACCATTTAGAAGTATTTAATTACATTTGGCAATGCTTTAAAAGCTTGTTAATTATTAATATCAACATTTGTCAACCAGTGTAAAAATCCCCAGCAATGACGTCATTGCCAAAGAAAAACCAATACTACTGATACATCACATAACATTAATGAAGTGATGTGTGTTATTAAAGAGTTTTAGAAATAGACCAAATGTCTCGGAAATGCTGCTTTAATTTAGTATGATAATTAAAGAAGGGACATAAACTGTTTGTGTTCATAACATGACCCAGCAAAGAATCGATATTAAATTCACCAACGGCTTTGTTCCTAAGGTTGTACATCATTGTAACTGAAAAGTTGCAGTTAGATCTAAAAGTGAAATGATTATCAGTGTTGGTTGAATGTGTGACTCTCTGAGTCGTTTGTGTCAGCCATTTTAATTCATATGATGTAAATATGAGTTGACATGTTAATGTTAATTTGATTCAATACCATCTAATCTCTACTGGCTGTCTGTACACGTGAGATCAAATGTGCAGTTGTAACCATAATTTTAGTAATGGTATAACCCAGACGAGTTTACAGGTTTATCTTCACCCTAATTACAACTGCCGATCCAAGCAAAAATATAATTAGGTTATAATTATTTAACTTAGTAGTAAGTATTCCAATTTCTATAGCTCTTACTTGAAATTCTAATAATGCCAGCAGGGTACTTTTTCAAATTTTTAACATGGAGAAATGTGAAAGTTTTGGTGCAGGAGTACTTCAGTTATAAAGTAGATATAAACATAAGATTGGCACCAAACTGTTACTCCTCTGTAAATACAATTTTGGCAGGATAGAGCAAGTGGGGATTGTATGCTTGATAAGGATGTTACTCAAAAGCAATTTGTGTTATGAAGGTTAGCTAGGTCTTAGATGTATTGGGAAATTGATTTGAGAACATCTTGACCTGAAGTTTAATAATTATATAGTCCAGGTCAACAGAATCGGTTGAATGACTGAAGGCAATACAGATGATGGCCAGCAGGTAAATGCTTGTTAAAAGTCACTATATGTTGTATTCATAGACCAAATTAGCAAGCTTGAGCAATAGGATTGGGACAATGCAGTTATAAAAGAAACAACACTTCCAGGGATAATAACACAAAGTCATGTTTATGCCATGTAATCCAACCCATCTGTTAATTACTAAGGTTTGGCACGGTTGATTGCAGTGGGTGGTAGGGATTCTTCAATGTTATCAATGTGCTAATTCGAAGCACATATTCTTATAACAGGTGTTCTAATATATACTAAGAACATGTGTAATAACATGTGTTTACATAAGCATATATTCTTAAACAGGGGTTAACATTACTAAAGTCCCCTACAGCTAAGACATTTTTTTTAAATCAGTAATAAAACCATGTTCAACATTTTATGAAGTGGTGTGCGTCACATATTCAATTTAATCAGCTAGATTCCCAAAATGACCTGGACATTTTGTTATTTTTTCCATAGTCAGGCTTTAATTGTGGAATGTTAGTCGACAAAGCCAAAAACTTAGATAAGAAAGAGAGAATTCAAAGGTTGTTTTTTTGTGTGTTTTTTTTGTGTGTGTGTTTAATATTGTTAGCATGTTATATGAGTTGTCAACTGTAACAGAATGCATATAACTATTTGTAATACACTCTTAATTACAATTAAATCTTTTAATCGTATGAATCTCAATTTGCAAGTAGTTACAAGTGTTAAACATTGCACAAATTATCTACAGCTGCGCCATTGACTTCAGAAAAACAAAGCAGTCATAATACCATGTTTGACATCAATGGCGTGGTGTGCGTCACAGGTTAAGTTCATGACATTATAGGCTGCTGGTACAAGCTCCTAAAATCATTCAGAGATGTCATCATATTAGTGGTTGAATTATTTGTCGCTGGTAGAACATCTTTGAGTAAACATTAAATCTCATGTTTTGGTTTCTTGTTGATTTTGAGGATATATAAATGAAAATGTCATCATATGCCTTTAATCTAGTGTATCTAAGTATTGATACTAGCTAGTCATGGGACATTGACTTGCTCTTTGCTTTTTATAATTGTATATGAAAATGTTGTGAAGTATATAATAAACAATCGTGGTATCTGCTGATTATCAAGGAACTCATAGGCATGACACCAAAAGTGCCTTGTTACTTTAGTATATAAGACAAGGAAGACAGAGACAGAGAGATAAATAAATAGAAAACAATAAGGAAGAGAGGAAAAAGATGAAGAGAAAGAGAGTAGGTGACTAAAAATGAGAAAAAAGAGGGAAAAAATAAAGACCTTTAGCCTCACATTTATTTCAAAACATGTTAATTTTGAGCAATCGCTGAGCCACTTATTTATACTGGAATTATTGTTTTGTAGAATGTTAAAATTTGGAATGGATAGGTTTCGTTTTTGTCAATATAAGTCAATATTCTTTGTTAAGGTTTGGCTTATCGTAATAAACATGGAGCGGAAGCATTGACCATGTTATGTCCGTCGACATACCTGAGGGCTGAAATAACATGTATGTTGACAGTCAGTAAAACATGACTTAATTGATTTTCTGGAATTGATTGCACTTTTCATATCCGTTGAATATTAAAGACTAATCTGAGCCGCTGTCGTAAGATGTGCATGGCAATTTTCTTAAGTAAGTTTTATCCAACAGTGATTTTGTATCAAATTGGGTTGTTTTGCTGCAGAAAAGGATTTTTCCAACCACAGTTCTATAATGTTTTGTGTTAAAATGTAAGAGATGCAAAAGAAGTTATTCGAAATGAGCCAGTGTTGCAATATGTGCTTAGCTATGTGTTTAGGTAAGTATGGTCCAACACTTATCAAAAGTTATTTGGTGTCAAGTTTGGGTGATATAGTGTGACAAGAGTTTTCCCATTCATCGTTTACTAGAGGCAGAAAAACTTCTTTAAAGAAAAACTTTCATCTTAAAATAAGTTCCCGTACCTTGATACCTTTTGCCAACCGCAGTGATATCTTCATGTTGCAAGGTAGAAGGGGTAAACTACTCAATGTGATAACATAGTATTATAGTAGGGCTGTAAAGCACAACTATTGTACAAACATTGTTAAAACTGTGAAATTTTGCAAAGGTTATAAACAACAATAAACAACATTTTTGTATCCGACAGTTATGGGTGACATTCGTTTAAAGGGCTCATATACAAGTAACTAGCACCTAAATTAATCTTGCCCGGTGCACATTTGAAATGAGATGACAAAGGTGGATTTACTTGTCTCTTATTCTTAACAATTAAGGGGCGTCATAATGGTCGTCCTCCAGTGAAAAATGCATTATATTCTGAAGACTACCGGCACTAATGGGGAAAAAAAATTTGCCAATGTTATTTGATTTCATTTGTACCAGCCTGGCATTGAATCAATAGCTTTTACCTTATTTTTAGGTCACATGTGAATTAATACTTTGAAAATACCATGTTTTATTGTATTTGCACAATTTTTACACAGAGTAGCCTAGTGTTACCATTTTGTTTACAGCAAATGTCAATAAAGTTCTGCTCACATATGTGTAAATGTCTTATTTGTTATATATGACAAACACCTAGTGCCACATCCTTATTACAGGTATAAAAAGAGTATGAGTATTTACATAAAGTCAACAACAATCTGACACAGATATCTTGAAAGTGAAAATTTATTTTAATATGTTGAATTTATATAATAATGTAATACTTATCAGTATTTGTACCATTTATTATATTTCCATGTATTCCAAGTGAAGATGTATGCTTATGGCAAACCTCTCCAAAACAGTCAATCAGCTTGACTTTCAAATCTATAGATGCATTATTAAATTTGTTCACAAACATTATCACGAAATGTTCTTTTAAGATGTCAAATGTGTTCTATTTTTTGGTCAAAATCCTGTAGCGCGTATTCCTCATGGGTATTAGAAATGTGTTATTATAGCAATGTATGAATGGTTAAACATTTAGCTCTAGTTAAGTTTATAAAAGACTAAGGTCACCAATGATTTCTTGGTCATCTTACAGTTAGTTTTTTTTTTCTAAGGAAGTGTTAAAAAAACGCAACCAATTACATATTGTCTTAAATTTAATTTGAATTTATGGTTTAACATTAAAATCAATACATCAAACTGCATCAATGCCTCAGCAAAGTCTCAGCATATGAGACCTGTGAAAGTATAAAAGGTACAAGTAAACACATTGGCCTATACAAGTGTATTTAAAGCAGTTTTTAGTAATCATTCTAGATGTATTCCACTATAATAATATTGATTAAGCAACATTAATACGATACACAATTGGCAATTGATGCCAAAGGGGCAATTTACCATTAACTTATATGCATGTAAATCCCAAACATGCCTGCAATATTGTGTTTGGTATATGCCTGAGAAAACCACATCGTAGCTAGCAGACTACCAGAATTTCTTCGGCATTTAAGTTGTACACATTTAGCATTGATTCAATGGCTTTCATCTTGTTCTCATGTCACAGCTGAGTCAAGTCTGAAAGTACCATGTTTAACTGTATTTAAAATCTACTAACTCAAAGTAGCCCACATAAATTGTCAATAAAATGCTCATCTTAGACGTCTAAATTCATTATATATGGTTTACAAAACCCAGTGCAAAATTTATTTTACCGGGGTTTAAAGAGTATGATAATTTACTAAAAGTCAGCAGGTAATTTGTGACTCAACGATCTTGAAACTGATATTTTTCATTTAAATTGAACATTTTGAATTTGAATAATACAATTCAAATACACATATCAGTAATTATATCCATTTTTATTAGATAGATTTGGCTTACATCAGGTTCCATATATTCCAAGTGAAATTATAATGCTTATTGCAAACAGTCAGTCGGCCAGACTTCAAATTCTATGCATTATTAAATGTGTTCAAAAATATTATTACTAAATGTTCTTTTTATATGTCAAATGTGTTCTATTTTTGTCAAAACCCAGTGGCACGTCTTCCTCATGGGTATTAGAAACATGTTATTATAGTCGACAAATTGTTACACAAAATAATTATTTGATTAAGCATGTTGAATTGAGATTTCAATTATAATCCCATAGTTCTTTATGTGAAAAAATTAATTACACAAAACTGTCAGGCGAGGATGTAGCACAGATTTAGGATTCCGACAGATGAACTCAGCTTCTTTTAGAATTTATTTAATTTATGTATATATTTTACAATATTTAAACAGGGTAACATGCTCAACTAAAATTGATTTATAGCCGAGTTATGTACTTTTAAAGAATATACACATTTACATAACATAAATCCATCAAATAAATTAATTATAAAATACATACAACTTAGTTATATACTATGCAGATACAGTTTACATGGAATAATTCTTATTTGGAATACATAGTAGCATCTGTATACGTGCAGATTAAATAGGTCTACAGCTTGTCCCAGAGAAAACGTATTAGTCGGAACAAGCAAAATATAGAGCTATTAAGGGAAGTTCTGAATAATTGTTAGATAGCACTAGAACGGCAATGGAATAAAGTTGTGAATAAAGTTGGTCCCACTTTAGTCAATACCCTAGAACAAAAGTTACGCATCATCAAACATACAGGTGCGAAATCCCTTGAGCCACTTTCTATTGAAAGTAAGCCGTGTTATACAGATGATATTAACAAGAGGTTAAAACGGTTTCACGGTTAATGATTTAAACCAAGGTTTGATCACACATGTTACATATTCAAGTACCCCATATATATTATGTTACAAGGTAAATGAATGTAAAGCCAGTATTAAGTAAAGGAAAATGAAGCAGAAGGAATGTTGCTGGTACCTGACTGTCCCAGCCGGTGCACATCCCAGACCTCAGTTTTCACAAGATGAACGGGTTTTTATGGTTTTTAAAATATAAGGAAACTGGAAGTATTAATGCAACTATTAGACAGTTTGGAAGACAGTTTCTGGTCGTTCAAGGGATTTTGCACCTGTAAGGTTGACGGTGCATAGGTTTTATTCTAGGCTATCGATTAAAGTGGAACAAACTTTTCAAACAACTTCACTCCATTGCCTTTCAAGTGCAATTTAACATCTGTTCAGAACTTTCCTTTACAACCCTCAATTTTGCCTGTTCTATATAACTAATACGCTTTTTTAGAACAAGCTGTATATATTAGATACAAACTAACGAGTTCGTGTTGACTGAGTTACCGACATTTCCTCTCGTTGCCAAACAAATATTTATAAATTGTAGCCCAAAATACAATTTAATCTCTGTATTTTAATTCGAAAATGTTTTTCAAAATTGATTAACATTGCGATGTAAACCAAAGATGAACTAATATTTATGTTGATAGCCTACATGTGAAGAATTCGCATGTTTCACCAGTGGTACTTTTGGTGGGATTTCACATAATCCAACATTTGCCTGTGCAAGAGAATATTACTAACATTATTTTCTTATTGTTGGTCTGGATTCCGCAATGCAAAGTGGATAATTGGTCCAATAAGACCATTTTACGGAATTATAGACATATATACATACATACAAATGGTTATATACCGCTGCTTCCCCAGTATAATGTTACCTTTCCGTAATATCCTACTCTTAACCAAATTCGATTATGTGTCAAACCTGACCATCAAACCTAACCCTCTAACCCAAACATCCTTAACCCAAATCTAACACCAATTGGAAGTGTACGGAGTGGGGGGGGGAGGACTTTACGGGAGAGGGTGGTGCCATATTTCAATTTTAGATACACATACATACAATGTCCAGGTCTCAGCTCTTAGTAGTTTTGCAACTTGTTGAAATAAATTCAAGTTTATGTAAACATGTGAACGCACGTTTAGGTCTGAAGATAGAATAACAAGAAATGATTTATACCAGCCCAGAGCATTGTCATATTTGGGTTAGTAAAGTGTCAATTGTAGTACTGCTACAAAGGAGTTCTAGTATAGGCTGAGTTTAAAAACTGAAAATGTAAAAAGGGGAATTTAAATAAATCTGGGCCATTGTAAAATTTATTATTCATGTTGAATTTATTTATTGTAATGATATAAACAGTTTCTCGGTTACAGTGATATTTCATTTATGATAATAACATTATCAGAGAAATTTTTTTTATTGATATTTAAAAAAAAACATTTAATGTGATTTGTGTTTTTCTCAAACTTGTTTTGACAATTTTGTGAAATACAATACACCTTTTTTCTAGTCTGAATTTGGTTTCTGTGATTGTTCTATTTTTCAGAAACTGGTTTTGACAATTTGTCTAGTACAATACCTCTTTGTTTCTTTTCTTAACGTGGTAGCCAAACACAGACATAAATATGGGAGTTATAGATTACAATCTGTCTTCGTACATAAGAATTCCTGTACATACCATCCCATATTGCAAGATGACAAGTGTGTTTTAAAAATCACATTATTATTATTATGTTCTAAACATTATACATTGAAACTTTCCTACAATACATAATAACATATGGTAATTAATTAAAAAAAAATACTTACCATCCAGACTTTGAACCTTTGTTTTGCTCCTGCGACGGTCTAACCAACTGAGTTAATGATGAGGTGCAGAAGAGTGGATGATTTATTTTTAAACCAATAAGTCTTCAGTTCTCCTGTATCGTTCTCTTTTGCAAGAAGCATAGAATTTGATTTTTAGAAATGGAAACCACTTTAAAAAAAATACGTTACGTAAAAGTAAGCTCATACGCGTGGATACATATCATAAGAAGAAATTAATTGAAACTTTGAAGCCACATAAAATAAATGACAATCAGTGAAAAAAGCACTGACCATCCAAGTTTCATGTCTTGTATACCTGTCTGGTCTTCTTCTTCCATGCCGCGGGATCCTATGCACTAGTTAGAAAACAGTTTCATCTATTCTTGCTGCCCTCTAGTTCTTTAAATACCTTCTTGGAAACCGTCCAGAGCTTCACATCCATACAGTAGGACTGATTCGACGGTGGCAGCACATAAACGGTATTTCAGTGATTTTGGTAAGGTTGCCTTCCAAATTCTACAAATGAATGAAGAGCTTAGTTCAAAAAGGGCCTAAATCCACTTTTGGTCATAAGGGAGTTTTTGGTACCAATGAGTAGTTTAATATAGTAGTTTAGATGAAAAATCTATTTTTTCCAAAAAAAATGTCTTATTTCAGAACAACACTGTGAGGACCCAAACTATTAAGTTTATTTCCAAAAGGTTCTAAATCAACGGCAGTTTATTTCCTCAAGGGCTTAAATCCATATTGAGTTGGTTGGGAGGTGGGATTGTAGGGCAGTGTGATAATATTTAACTACAAATTTAAAAAAGGATTGTTATGATCACACTTTGTTAAAATTAAGAGTTAATTTAACTTTCGTTAACAGTTCACATATCAACAATGTCCGATTTAAAATGTAAGAGCAATTAAGTTAAGCTTCAATATCAGTCAATTACATGGGTCAAAACTAGTGCCCCGCGGGGCATCCCGAAACCCCGAAAGTCCCCGGACCAACCTGGACAGGACCGGCCTGAAACCGGGGTCGGGGCTCGTATTTCACGTATTTTCCGATCCGGTCCGGGGAACTTATGGTCGGTTCGGTCCGGGTCGCGATTTTATTTTCCGTAATACATATTTGAATGGCTAAGTTGTACATGTATTAAACATATGGAT
>JAUMTS010035353.1:0-11179 GCA_032273385.1 Ophiopholis aculeata | reverse complement strand
AAGAGAGTCGGGTACCCATTTGCTGCTGGGTGGACAGAGAGAGTTTTCTAATCACCGAATCTGAGCGGACTCGATCCGGGTACCTTCCGCACCGTAAGCGAGCGCCTTACCACTAAGCCAAGGCACCTCTCAAGAGTGGTAAAATGCAGTTTAAATATTGACCATTTGAAATATTTAAATTGACAGTAGACACAGTGTTTATTTTGTACAAATGAGGAATCGCGAACGCGCGATACTCGTTGTAATAGTCCGTTGCACTTCAGGTTTTAGGGCAAACAAGTCAAATAAGTTGTTGTTTGACCAACACTTAATGCTTTATTTCATATTATCATGGTGCAATGGTTCAATCTTTATTTCCATTAAATAACAGCAACAACACATAAAAGCACTAACAGTAAAATTATGCAGAGGTAGGCGGGAAAGTCAACCAGGTCTGTTAAGTTTACTTCTTTGCAAACAAATAGAGACAAATATTTGGGTTTTAATGCTATGTAGACGTGAATTGAAGTCTACATCATGACTCATACCAATGAGAAACAATGTCCAATTTTCAATTAATATATAATATTTGCAAAATTGCATATCTACATATTGATCTTTATTTGAAATTATTCATTTCCAGGTCAACATCGGGGGCCACATACAGGAACCGCTGCACAGAGAGCCTTGGGAAAACGGTGAGTACTTAAAAAAATGCAGAGTTACTAAACTGGTAACCAACTGATTCAATAAGGACATGGCTGTGTAAAGTGTTTATAAACAAGCAGCATGAATATTACCAGACACATGATAAACATAGTGCAAGTTCAGAAAATATTGAAATATGTTGAATCGGGCGCAAACAGAATTAAGGTTGGTGTAAACCAATTATATTTGAACAAAAGTGCTCAGCTATGACTCCGCAATCGCTGATCTCAAGAATACAAATGTATACATTTCAAAACAGTATTGTAAGCCAATTAGCCAAACACATTGATGACGTCAGATTTTAGCATAAAACCACGGTTTTGAAGAAAATCATTAAAAAACCATGGTTTTTGCCGATACATTTATTGACAAACCTAACTAAAAATGTATTTGTTAATAATTTGCGGGTTTATAACACTTTTATTGAAACTAAATATAGATTTCTAGGACATTTGTTACCGAATCTATAAATGTTGCCGTGATTTCAAAAAATATGCATCAATTTAGAGTTTTTAACCTATTTTCGGAAAAGATTAAAACACATTGCAATATATAAAATTTAAAAAAAATATCGCCTCTAGACATTAATGTTTAGTTTCTGAAAAAGTGAGAAAACAAATCAAAATAATAACAAAACATATTTTAGTAAGGCTTCCAAAAATAAATTGGCAAAATCATACTTTAGGTGATTTTGTTCCAAAAACGTAGCTTTAAAATAACATTTGACGTCATCAATGTGTTTGGATCGTCAATGCCGTTCTAAAAATGTGTACTTTTATATGATTTAGATCAGCGGTTGCGAAATTATACCTGAAAATCATTGTATATCCTTACACCAGCCTTAAATAAAGTGGCTTCGAGCGACGGATCCAGCCTGAAGTGGATACAACTACTGTGTCAAGACATTCGATTTAGCTGTACGCGTTCTTGAGATGTAACCGTGAAATGAACTTAAGCGGGGTCAACTTAAATGACAACGAATAGCCCTGAACGCTTTTTAAATCAATAAAAGCATTATGGTTGCAGACCAAGGGACAACTTGAGAATACCATCAAGTTTACATGGCGTGTGATACAGCTATAGGCACTTTACTTTGATAAAACATGCATAAATAGTGTCGGAGGGCAGCAATTAATCCATAACACTTTTCAAAGCTCAAGACTGAGCATGCATTAAATACATTAAGCGAACCACAGAGTGGTTGGTAAAGTCGTCATGATGTAAAATACTATCAAAGTGCATTTAAACTCAATGATTTTGTTGATAACCATAATAGAAATCTAAGAAATGAAACAAATAAGATCATTTATTAACGGATGACAAGAAACAGGCCAATGTAAAACATTGCATTTGACTTTAAGGGAAATTTTATTTTATTTTTTTTTGCTATATATATATGTGTGTAATTATTTGTTGGAATCATTGAATTACGTTGAAATCATTGTCAAGGAAACTTATTATTTGTATAATTAGATAAAGAAAAAGAAAAAGAAATCGCATAAGCCTTTATATGGAACTGTAGGCGCTAGGCCGTTATATTGCAAAGGAAATGCAAATGATAATAATGCATAACACAAACAAGTTTATTGTAGTATCATGTAAACTAGTATTGGACTCTGTGTATTGCTTTGATAATCATGCAACGCATCATGTAGGTCAATTTAATTTACATAACGCAGTACCTTTTTATAATCAATTTTGTTTTGTTTTACATATGTATACATATTACATTTTCAACTTGTGGTGTACGTTGGTGGGTGTTTTTGTTCACGCATAAGAAAATAAATTACAGAAATATAATACTGACCTATAATCTGATATTATTCATGACAGTGAGCCACTTATTCAAAAAAAAATGAACACGTTGACCTACTCGTATATATGTCAAGTAGAAATCTTCATCTATCATGTTTATTACTGTCCATGTTTATTACTTTCCTATGATTATTCCTTTGATTATTGATATGATTGTATATTCAAATTGAATTATTGGTGTCCTTGGGCTGTACTATTAACTATGGTTTATAAACATTGTCAGTACCATGGATAGTCTATGATTACAGAATGAAGAGGATTTCTTGTACTAAGTTAATATTTTTTCACGGTTATTTTTGTGTTCAGAGGATAGCGTATATTAGGCATACTAGGCTAATTAACATTTTCCTTACTATCACAATTACAGTGAATTGAGGCATGTGATAATAATTAACATTATTGATTTTTTTTTAAATATGGCATGAAATAACCCGGATGATGCCATGATATGAAACGAATATTGACTGCCTATAACTATTTGTTCAATATTATGAATATATGATAAAAAAATGTAGACTGTGCCTTTTCACTCGGCCTCGCCAAGTGAAATGGAGTTAAAAATGTTTACCTCATGATAATACTTTTTACTCTAGTACACATAGGCATTGACTATTATATACCGATATGTCTGATTTCAATATGTAATTACCTGATTTTGCAAACGAATTTACAACCCGAGGCTCTATACCCATCTTACTATAACTAAATGTGTTGCTGTGTATAATTTGTGTGTAAGTATAATTTATTTCATTTAATGAAATATACAAAGTATAAACGGGAAGAATCTTTACAGAGAAAATAGAGGGGGACACAAAGAAGAACAATTTAAAAAACCCTTAATACATGTGGGATGTCGAAGTACTGATAATGTAACAATAGTTCCCGTTTTCTTTATTCCTTTTTTTTAAATGTTGATTTAGGCGCTAAAAAACATGATTGCTTAGTCTACCGGGACCCGCGCCAAGAGCAGGGATCTCACTAGTTAATACGGACGTTGAACTCATAATCCGAGTATTATTGTACGTTATGACCGTACACAGTATTTAGTACAACGCAAGCGTGTTCAATAAAGTACCAATTACATATAGAATAACAATGACAAACGTTACTCAGACAATTGCATTCAAGATAACTCCCAGTTGATTATTCGATTTGGCTTACGTTCAATAAACGTAAGACTGTCGCAAATATAGTCAATACTGCGAAGAAGTATTTTAATACCATATATCACAAAACTTCGTAGGTACACGTAAGACTCACTTACGCATTTCTTACGAATAAAGTTTCGCGAACAGACCCCTGGTACGTAGCCGTATTTTGTTATTAACCACTATAGTACCAAAATGTTCTACCCACCAGTTGTATTTTTACAAAGAGTGAAACTGACAAACTACATAACATCACGTAAGCGTATGTTTTTAGGTTTAGTTTATCCAACACTAGAACGGAAATGCCGAAAAATGTTGCATTCCTTTTGAAAATAATATTTGGGGTTTCGTATCCAACTCTATTTGTTGATTATTATTTAATTTGAAGAGATTCAGTGCGATTTATGGTTATCACAATTTAGAGAGATAAAGAGTTGAACTTTATGAAAATTTAATCAGCTTCCGGGGTAATGCTAAGATTGAGATGTCTTTTCCAACCGCAATCCCCACATGGGGAATCAATGGCTAAATACATTATTTAGTTGCATGAACACATATAGAACACAAATTTAGTACAAGTAGTATGTCTGCATTAGAAAAAAAAAGACACTAATTGAAATACCTTGTTCAAGACCTTCTGTGTTTTATTTCCGAAAAGCTGATATTATAGAAACAAGAGTTTGTCGGTTTCGTTGTTATGTCCAATTTCGTAAAATAATCGTAAATTGTATTTCTTATAAACTTGGTGTCGTGGTATTATCATATTTTTATTAAATATTATCCCTCTATTTTTGAATAGAGTGCAATTTAACATGACAACTATTATTTCAACGTTATTGGCATTTAGAGCAAACAAATGACATCAGTTAAAATAAAATAAATCTTTAAAGATTCAGTTTTAGAATTTGATGCTTTAAAAGGCACTTGACAAACATTCCTGCGCGTGTATTTTCGTAAAAGCTCCTTGTCAAGTACATTCTTCTTTGCCCTTTCTCAGCTTTTTGTGAGTCCATTACCAAAAATGCACTATTTTACTCTTGACTTGAAATTTAGACAGGAAGGAAATTTCACCTAGGCAAACATAGTTAACATTTACTTAAAGTGAAGTATCTGCACAAAACAAATGCTGGTCCCGTGCATGTCATAGCTGAACATTTATAGTTTGGTAAATATTTAAATTATTCTGAACGATATGGGTGCTTAATATTTTTCCGTAATTTGGAGAAATATTTTAAGAATTTGAATACTAAACACATCATAAGATAAAAGCGATGCAAACAAACAAGTGGGACGCTTCAAGAAATCCACATTTTACCTAAATGCCAAAAATTAAGGTGTATAGTCTCAAAGAATAGACAACAATGTGTGATGCTAAAATTAAATAGAGAAAATGCTTTTTGAACTTTTTTCTATAAATTATGTAAGGCGACGACTCATTTATCTTGAAAAAAAAGAAAATTGAAAACAAATGAACGTTGGTTCGCCAATTGCATTGCTTTAATAAAAACATGACAAAAGGCAATCAGTTTGTTCTTAAAATTTAGTCAAGCAATATGGTAAGATGAATGGAACGTTAAGCTACTGATATGACAATGAGTTTTGTATGTATGTCTGGCTGGCTAGGTTCAAAACGGCGTTTAGGTATGAAACTGACATTTGTCAGGGGGTAGGGGAACACCACCCGAGACGCCCTGTTGGGTTTTTACAGTTAACTCGCGGGTCAAATATCACCTAAATGTCCAATTGATTACGAATGCTCTGTAATTTTCAAATTTGGTCACAAAAGTCTCTGTCCTGAAAATAATAATACTTAGCTGAGTCACCTGACAGATAGAGGTCACCTCATGTCCACTAGAGACCAATTTTTTAGGAAACATTAAAGACTTTCAAGTTTAAAAAGAAGAGTATCTGACCAATACAAATGTCATAACTGAAGTCAAAAGGCAGATAGGGGTCATCCAGGACCAAGAACTTTGCTTTAGAACACTTTATAGCTGAAATATTTGGTCAGAAGAATCAACAACCATATTAAAATAATTTGCGTGAGCTCCAGAAGTTACCTAGAGGTCAGTTTGCTGACGGTAATAAGGCATTAGGTGCTACAGATTGGTTAGTTTACGTAATATTAAGTCATTGTCTTGCGTAACAAAGATCTGTGCAAAGGTAAAGAATAATGGCAACACGGTGCGGCAGTCATTAGCATAATACAAGGAGTGTTAACGTTTAATTGTGAATAGTTTAATCTCAGTTAATCGTATTATGGTAGTGCCCATGTGAATAAAGTATTCGTTAACTTTACCGCAAAGGAACCCTAAGTCTGTTGTCCGATAATTCATACTTGGATATTTCTAGCTAAAGATACGTGAAAGTAGTTTTACCACAATCTGCTTGTTTAACGTGCGAATGAAAACACGAGCCGCTTGCTGTCAAGTTAATAGGGCGCTCCCGTAAGCTCTTTTACAATGTAATTCAAACAAGCTTTAACTTCTTATGTATACCCGTAATGTGTTATTTATGCATTAATTTGAATCGGCTTTGTCCGTTTTATTTAAAATGATATTGCAGTGATTTGCAATTCAATGATACATGCGGAAACTCGCCAATAACATTTGTAACTTATTAAACACATGAAACTAGACAGACGTATGATTGACATTTAAACCTAACGAGAGCTCATCATCCGCTCAACGGATAATCATTCTACTGTAGTGTTTCTAATCTCCGAGTGCCATTGACCTAACGATCATATGACTACGGTAAAGGACGACGCAATGTTTTGTCTTTCTTTACAATATATAAATACAATTGTAAACGACTTGTTTGGCTATATGCATCGGGAAAGTTTTTTTGTTTTTCCAATAACAAGTTGGGAGCGATTGCAATGTTTTGGTTTAGTAGCTTAAAAGCATGTCATGATAGTTCAGCAGCTACTTTCCTCTCAGACACACAGACTTTCCCATACCCACACCCATTCCCCTAAAGACACACACGCACACACACCTTTTAATTTAATTTTCCCCGATTTATAATATAAACTATATAATTGATGAGACAATAATAGGATCATTGAAAAGATTCATCAGGATCGGTAAATATACATTATTGAAAAGGTTCGCAATTTGATCCAAAAGTTGTACACTTTGGACATTTCAGTAACCACTGTTGCCTTTCTCAAAACTTATATGGAAGTGCCGATCCTGACGCTAGATTAGTGTTTCCTAGCGACCAAGTTGCCAGTTCTTTTGACATCTGGGGATGTTTTAAGGATCAGCAAATCATTAATAATAGATAATAAAACAATGTTGTATTAATATCTAGCACAGTGGGAAAAGGCGGCAATGAAAAACGAAGCCTAATTTGTCTATATTGATGTTGACATTGAAATTGTGTTCTATATATCTCAATATCGAACTAATGCCTTTTTTTATAAATTATAACATTCTATAAACAAAATGTATCAAAATTGTTGGTACCCATCACTTTTTGAAATGATCCAAATGGACTTATGTTTACGACTACAACATTCAATACACTTAAAGTCATTGTTGGATGTGTAGCAAATATATTTGCGAATATGTGCTATGTATATCTCTTGTTTAATGTTGCATTTCAAGTTTATTCATTAAAGCCTTCAATCTACCAGGTACAAATTATGTTGATACTGTTGGTAAAAATTTAACAGAGCTTATTGTTTTAGTGGGTTTAAGTGACAGCACTATGTTATGGGATAACAAATACAGCAAAATCTAGCTCTATTATTCAATTCACGTATCCTCCTTGTTTTAGACTATAATAACATGTCCTACGGCTATTGTTTTTCTTATGAATTAAACACACGGGTACGTGATTATTACACATTAAAAATCTTTAGGATTTCAAAAATTAATGAAATTACTATCGGCTTGTTCTTTTTTCAAATTGAAAATATTGCGATTGAAACAAAAAATGTTGATTCCAATACAGTATGTACCTGACGTTTGTTTTATTTGCCTTTCGTTTATGATTTGTTAATACTCTACTGAAGTTGAATATAAAGTAACCGGTGTGTCATAGTATGTCATTGTTCGTGCAACAACAGTACTTTAAACTATTTACTATTAACCCTAAGAAGATATCATAAAGGGTATTTAAAATAGCTTGGAGGAAGATTTTGAGTCCCTTTCTCTAGTTTCTAGTTTTTAAATATCATTAAACGAAACTATGTAGGTTTATCAAATTAATTAGTTGTAAGGTGGGTAAGAGTAACGTTCTTGTTGTTCAACAATCTATATTTTGAAAAATGTTATTATTATCTTCTTTACTTTTCGCATCAAAGTGAATAATAAAAATACAATGTATAATAGGGCGGGCGTAACTAGAGAAGGTATTTTGATTTTGTTCAAATCGGCCATGGTCAAAATGTATTCCACTTGACCCCACATGATCAAACATGCACGTTAACAAAATTTCGGAGGGGTTTTACCACTACCCTTAATCCCCCTATTGCAAATACATGGTAATTTTGCCAAATTCGGATAGCAAAATTAAGGATTGACCTAAAACAAACTGAAACATAATGTTTAAAGCACAATGCATTTCTATAAGGTCCCCCAAAATGACATACTAAAAGTCAGAAAATATCAGAGTGGTAGAAATATGACTTATTTGCATAAACTTAAAATGGCCGTTAATTTGAGCATTTTCATTGCTTTGGACTTATTTCTTATATAAGATAGTTGTTATGGCACTTTTAATAACTTATCCTACATTTCATGAATTTATTAAGTTTTCAAAGGACATACAGAGAGATATCTGCCCTAATTTGCGTGTCTTAAATTGCCTAAATCCAAAATGGCCGCCAAAATCCTCAACATCATCTAAAAGGGTTTAGAACCAACTTAAAGAGATCAAACGTCATCCAGGTGTTACTTAGAATATCTAAGCTGCTTCAAGTGCTCTAGCTCTAATGACATCTACAATATTGTTGAACTGTAAGAAATATTAAAATCAATATGCGAAAATGTTGCTTGGCTTTGTTCAATAACAGCATTAGTTATGTCTGAAAATAAAGTTACAATGCGCGGGCATTAAAAAAATGATCATTAATAGATTACACCGCGAACTGAATCTTACAAAGGTACATTTCATCAATCTAGATTGCAAAATCGTATTATCAAGGACTGATAATTAAGCTTCAAAATACATGTACCAATTCTCAATGATGACTTTTACCACTAAATTTGAAAAGGAAAACCCAAAGAACCCTCTGGTAATCATTACTATTTGAATCAGGTATTGTGTAAATACAATCAACACAAAAAGCCCTGATATGATGAATACAAATCGGAAAATGCGCTTAGCTGAGCTAAGGGCAGATCTCAATTCTTCAACGAACATTTGTTGATGAAATTAGTAGATCTGCTGCAGGTCTTCTTTTTTATGAAATGTGTTTTCCTTTTGACGTCATACAACTATTATTATAATCCTCTGTGTTATCAAATAGTTAAATAAATATCAACATTTCAATGCATAAGACCAATTCTTAGAGGGAAAAGTTGAAAATCAAAAATAAAGGTATTGACGTTTGCATATACTTGTAGTTTTTAGATTTTAGTACCGATGTGGGTATTGTGTGGTCCTACATGTATAGAGGTATGGTCAGCATTTTTCAAGCGTATCGATTAAGGACTGCTGCTGTTTAGATAGACACTTGGTTATGAACAGGACATGTGTAATACATATAACTGAACTCTTCAAAAAAGCCGCTATGGCGACGCAAACTTACAAAGTTGTTTAAAACATACACTACTAGTTTAAAGGAACATAAATGTTTACTCCATTGGTGTCTATGTAGAATTTGCTTCATGGATAAAAGTGTGAAAAGAGGGTTCATATACTCTCGTTTAGGTTTTGATATTCAAATTTGAGAAATTGAGCCACGCTACTGTTTTGACTTAATAAGATAGAAAAGCAATAGGGTGAAAACATTCCTGCTAACGACACAATTAGCCTAATTATAGTGCACTTGGTCTTTATATCTCTGATATAGCACATTGAACCAAATTAAACTTTCAATCGTAATGACAATTAGCAAAAACCCGTGCTACGCACATGTTAAGCTAGGTTTTAACGCAAGTTAATAAAAATAACGCATTTTAAAGCGCCTTACGATGACACCGCAAGGCGCCGTACAATTTTAAAAGATAAAACTACACGATATTACATAAGATTACATCAAAACAAACAATATAATGCACACATTTTTAAACCTGCAAGAATAATATACACAGCAGATTAAGTATAAACATGTTAAAACAGAGTTCAAAAAGTGTTAATAGGATCCGCAAGAAACCATGGCAGTTTTGCCACACGTTTAATTTTTGTTTGTCGTTCCTTATTTTCTTGACATGCCTGGCCTGGAGTGTACCGTAATTTTCTTTTCGCCTCACCAGAATTGTTTATTTCGTCTCCCCCACAATTTGTTTTTCGCCACGCAGCACCCGTTATGTTTTTTATGGCCGCACCCCAGGTTGTTTTTTTCGCAGCACGCACTCGTAATGTGGTTTTTTTTTGCTCACCTGCTTTTTTTCGCCACACCCGGAATTCAGTTTGTTTTTTTCTCAGCATCCGCAATTTTGTTTTTGCCAGACCCATGTTTAATTTTAACGCCGCATCAGCACCCGTAAGTTTTTATTCGCCGCACCACGCTTTTTTTTGCTGCACCCAGATTTTTTTTGTTTCGCTGCACCCGCAATTTTATTTTTGCCACACCCATGTATATCTTTTTTGCCGCATCAAGCATTTTTTTCGCAGCACCAGTATGGGTTTTTTTTGTCGCACCTGCTCTTTTTCCCAACGAACCCCCAATTTGTTTTTCGCCACACCTGCATTTTTCGCCGTAATGTTTCAGGGGTTATTTTGAAGTGCGACTGCGAGTGTGCGGTTTATTCGGTTTATTAGGGCGGACAGTTTGATACCACTGTGACTTGAGACCAATTTGGCTAGGTAAATTTGTAAATATTAGGATTGTCAACTTTTTTTCCGCTGCGCCAGGAATATTTTTCGCCGTAATGTTGTAGGGGTAACCTTGAAATGCGATTGCGAGTGTGCGGTTTATTGGGTTTATCATGGCGGACAGTATACCACTTGAGACCAATTTAGCTATGTAAATTTGTAAATATTAGGATTTTCGACTTTTTTCGACTTTTATTTTTTTCCGCTGTGCCAGCAATATTTTTCGCCGTACAGTTTTAGAAGTTACCGTGAAATACGACTGCGAGTGTGCAGTTTATTCGGTTTATCATGGCGGACAGTTTGATACCACTTGAGGCCAATTTGGTTATGTGAATTTGTAAATATTAGGATTTTCGACTTTTTTTTACTTTGATTTTTTTCCGCTGCGCCAGCAACATTTTCGCCGTAAAGTTTTAGGGGTAACCTTGAAATGCGACCGGAGTGTGCGGTTTATTCGGTTTATCATGGCGGACAGTTTGATACCACTTGATACCAATTTGGCTATGTAAATTTGTAAATATTAGGATTTTCGACTT
>JAUMTS010035242.1:0-11180 GCA_032273385.1 Ophiopholis aculeata | reverse complement strand
AAATTAAATAGCTTAGACATGCATCACAATCATTACTTATTTTGATTTCTTACGAGCTGTCATTAAAAAATAATATTTACATCTCTTCTTCTAATAAGAACAATTTTTCAGAAGATTAACCTCGAACAAACATTTAGTTGCTCATCATTTGTAAGCAGACGTAGACTTACAAAACAAATGGTTTTTTGACGGACCAGTGCAATCTTGCCACTTTTAGTGGACAAGTAATGCAAGCCGTGAGCTGTTTCGTATCAGCGGTGATTAAGGCGATTCATCACATTTATGACACATTTGTTGAAAAATAGTAATATTGAGCGATACAACTTTGGCCGTATTCCCAACACGCCTAGAGGGTATACTTGATATCGAGTATATTTATGACTTGTTTTGATGTTCTGATTCAAAAAAGCATCAGTTTCATGCGTTTGATAGCTGTTGAATTTACGTTATGTAATCATTGTTATTGCACAGAAGCACTAGATAACATGCTTTCAAGTTTAGATGATATTTAATCAAGGACAATTTAGGCTTTAATCTGATGTTAAATTGTGAATATTTTTCTGATAACACTTATTTAAGAAATGTTGATATCTGCATATTCTCCTCCAAGTAAGAAATATAAGTATTTAAAATCAGAAAAATGTCTATCATGGTAAGAGTTTATGTTTCGTAATTAAACATTGATGTCGACATATTTGAAATATAAAAAAACAAGTTAAAAAATATTTACTACATTCCTATTTAATTTTCTTATCAAACTTCGAGCATGTCTTTGGTTAAAGATTATAAACAATCTCTATTCAAATAAAGTCAACAGAGTTGGCAAAACAGGAAAGAAATCTAGCTTATGATAATGTTTGGTAGATCATTGTGTACCATCTGTGTAGGAATTTCAACTGTTATAGTGTAGTGTCATATTGAATACGAATGATAGCTATATATGTACGAAAAAGAAACTTGGTATACAAACATTGTTTATCCAGGTTCTTCCGTAGGGGACACATGTTCAATACAGAACAAATCCATGGATTATTTCTAGTTCATACAAATTAGAGCAATCGGAACAGCACTGAGTCTATGGTTACTAGTCTGTTTTGAACAACAGAGAACAAGTAAGGAAAGATAGATGAAACAGTAAAATACTACCTACCAGAATTGAAGCATATTTTTCATGCTTCAGTTTCAAGTTATGGTCTGTGAACTAGAAGTTGGTAAAAAAAAGTTTGTAAACTGAGGTATATTGACCTAAGATTCCGCTGGTTTGAAGTCTTATATCAGTTAAAAAAGCGTTGTTCAAATTATTATGAAACACATTTACGTGACATTTTTCAAGTAGGACTTGTTTTTATTTACTTAAAAAGCGACGCGTGTTTAAAAGAAATATTAGTTAAAAGGTAAACCAATTATTGTAAGAAAATACGTTTATACCCATTTAATAATAACAATAATAATAATACTAATAATAATATTTAGCATTTATATAGCGCCTTTTCATCAAGATCAAAGCGCTGTTGCCAATTGTTATTACGCTGCCGTCAGGAAATCGTCACAGTCATTTCGCTTCAACTAGAGTGGCTACTGGCAAGTGTGCACGCTCTATTAGCACTTAGATTGTAATATTCCCCATAACAGCTACCCAATGCGCTCGGGTCGACGAAGCAACTGAGAATAAAGCGTCTTGCCCAAGAACGCAACACACTGGCCCTGGCTGGGTTCGAACCCACAACCTTCAGATCACGAGTCTCGTGTCCTAACCGTCAGGCCACCGCGCTAGTAGGAAACAAACCGAAACGCAAATAACGTTATTGATTGCGGTGCCCGATTAGGCGATTACTGATAAGCTAAGTGAAAGTTGCTATACATGTATGTGGTGGTAACATGCAATGATAGTTACGACACCAAGGACGACGACGGCGATGACAAAAAAGTATTGATGATCATATGATGATGATGATGATGATGATGTTGATGATGACGATGATGGTGCTGATGATGATGATAATGAAGATGATGATAATCAATGCCGGGTACAATTTAGCTTCTCTTACCCATACAGGCGCTAGCCATATACGCATATCTGCCTATTACCTATTTCATGTTCGTAGAGGGCAAATTGACAGCTTGTTTTGCAATGATACACTTGATGATATCTGATCAATGCACTTGCCGGCATGATGATATCTGATCAATTCACACCCAATTCCTCAATTGTGTGTAATAACTTCTCCAAATGCGTTGAGGCTGGACATGGTTCTTTAAGTATAACATGTTATTAAGAAGTTAATGATGATATCATGTTTTACTTGTGTTAAATAATATTATATTTAAAGCCCTACTTGATATTTATATCTCAGTATTTATAAATAGTAAAGTACCGAATACTGTTGACAGATGAGGGTTATTAACCTTCCTTTTTCGTCCTGTTTCTCCTTTGCCCTGAAATACCTTTATTCTCTCTTATTGACTTTCTTCCCTCGAATTCCTTTGCATCTTGTGTTTCCTGTCTTATCTGTCGGGATTGTGTAAAGGTGTACTAATTTTCTGGGGTTTCGTTTATAACACGCGTGCATGGCGAATGTTATTAACCCAGATTCAAGCTCGAAGTGGATCATTCAGTTCTATAAAAACATGATCTCACGATTTGAATCACCTTAATAAACTCAATCCTCTTCTATCATGATCCTACATTCATAATATTTCAATTTAACTCATATTCAGTGTTTAAGAGATGATTTGTAATATCACGTCATGCTAACATGCTTTTTTTGCATATTGTACCTCTCATTTTATTCCTTTTACACATATTAATATTGTTCATTTTAACCATGCGGGACGCAATGTCACCTTGTCACATCTCCTGAGCGTGTTGCAATAGTGATAGCTAGTGATATTGTGTCATGTCTGTCATGTTCATCCATATTTCATATTCTTACGCACCTATCTCTCCATTCCTTGTTTCTGCCCATTTCTTCTGTTCTTCAACATATACAGGTATTTTCACATTTTGGGCATTTGCGTGTAGTGCTCGTGTTTGGGGGATGATGAAGCAGCGATTTCGTCCATCGAGTTCCAGTACACGAAACACAAGAACTCCGAATGATTATTTGGCAACGGAGAGTCAGACTAGAACCAAAAGAATATCTGTGTTTTCAGTAAACGCTTTGAAGACCTGATTATACGTTCGGCATGGTAGCCAAAGAGTTCCTCAACGCGCCTTGAATTCTCCTGACGCTTTCAACGAATTTCCAATGATAAGATTGGAACACCAGATACATTAACATGAGTGATCGTTAACGTTACATCATAGGTACACGTCACGTTCTTGGGTTATTATGTGGAATAAGTATACAACTGAATTGTTTTTACCGCTTTGTACATAGATATATATTTAAAATTCTACATGTAAATTTATTTTAAGTTTACAAATTGTAAGAATATCTGGTCAGATTATAATTTTGTTGAAGTGAACACAAGATTGACAGCAGCTACTGAAATATGATAAGCAAAATTTTGCAGAGAAAATAAACTTTGCTCATCCCTGTATACTTCGTTGGTGAAACATGAGTTAAGAACAAAGGTCACCATTTACCAAAGTTGGTATTGTGTACTAAATATACCGCGGATATTTGCTCCTATTATACTATAGTGCTTTATTATCTCAGATGGTCAATCACTTTTATTGCAAATGTAGCTTGTAACAAAAGTATATACAGCTGATAAATAAAAGAAATGGTGGACAACCTTATGTAGGATTATCTCTGCATGGAACTCTAAGCATGGAGCGCACATAGGATTATTACAACACGAAACGGACAGAGGATATTAACACCACTGACAATTTTACCAGTTATCAGAAATCCGAAATCGGTTATCAGAAACGACAAATATTATTACAAAGACGATATTCGCGTAATTCTCTTTCTGGATAATCGTTATTCATGTAGCAATAGTATAGATAGTTATTAAATCATATTGCGGTATTCGATCTCATGTGATACAGACCCATCTGTAGTATTTTGTGTAAAGAAAGGGAAGCATGAGATAACTCATTTGAAATACGGGTCACCAAGAAATTGACCCTTGACGGTTGACCTGTCCTGACACACACAACCTGGTTGACTTAGATGGGTTGGATGTGTTTGCAATAGAAAATACGCTTTTTTGACTGAAATACAAAAAGACCTCATTTGAAACACTTACAGGCTTGACAGACAAAACAGTACAGAAGAAGCCACAATTCAGGGTATACCAAAGCTACATTGACAATTAATCAGTGGTTAGAGAGCCTGTCTAGTAATCAGAAGGTCCAAGGTTCGAGTCCTGGCGGAGGCGGATATCCTTAGATTTTTTCTAGGGTTTAGTCGTTTCTGCTTGTTATGTATTGTATGTTCTAGTTTGAGATTTGCTCTCCTTTCGCTATCGTTTCTATATTTCACTGAAAATTTTGAAATTTGAGATTGTTGACAAATTGATGTTTGTATATTTTTGGTATGTATGGAAAAGGGAGACCCATACCTATACCATGGTACCTTATAAGCATATCTGGATTTTTTGAAATTTTCATTTCAAGTTCATAGGGGGTGGTAACCATCCCCTAGGTAAAGGGTGTTACAGGAACACTCTTGGTAAGATAAGGGTTAATAGAAGAAATCGGATTTTATAGAAGAAGAAGAAGAAGAAGAAGGAATCACTTATGATTATGTTTATATGTAGGAATACCTAAGCAAGTGAAAAACAGTTTTAGAAGAAAAAAAACTTCCACGCACCACCACACACAGTTAAATTGAAGATGGTTCATGTAATTTCCGATACAATTGCTTCAGACAGACAATTAATTTGAATCGTCTAGAATAAAGTGAATCAATCTTATCAAATCCCCGGACCCTGTTGTTGTTGATGTTGTTGTTTTTCATTTAAAATTGAGCAATCATTTTTGAACAGCATCTGATAAATTAAACTACTTTTTAATATGATTTTTATCTAATGGGAATAATACGGAGCACAAAGTAAAATATAACGATAAATTGCACTTACTCCTCTGAATAATGGATTTGCTTTTATCTAAAGTTACCAATGAATACATAGAGATAAATTGGTAAAATCTGTGCTTGACATTTTCGCCGGTTTGACGTCATCATGTTCGTGAGACTAGTCTGAACTTTGAACAAACTTTTGCTTGTATTATTCAGTGAATACTTTAGGGATAACGCGTAATATCAATTTCTTAAACGGGCAGATAGTAATTTCAACATGGGTTTATTAGTATATATTATTTTAATAAAGCTTTTTCACTTATTTATAAGACGTAGTTGATAAAACACACTTACTAAAAGGTGTGCTATACTATAGTCTTCGCTAATCACACAGCAACAATGTACTTAGCCGTTAATTTACATAAAATATTATGTTTCTGAAGCATGCCATTGTTTGTCATATGCACTGTTCCTACATTTGGTAATATAAAATTAAAAGATGAAAGTGAAGATGTTTCTCACAGTTTTAAGTTACGTTGACTGATAGACTAGGCGCTTCTTCAAACTGGTATTTCCTACCACTCAATATCGTCCTTTAATTTAAAGGCTGTTTGAAGCTAAGGTAGAGGGCGTGATGTGGATGAGTCTCCTTAGAACCAATTGATGATGTCTGGCCGTAGCATAGTGATGCTATCTCTTCTGAAATAAACAGCTTCCACTATCAAGGCCTGCCTTTACCTACCTAGATGAAATGCCTTGTCTTAGTTGGGACCTGGTTTGCGCTCATGCGTTCCAGCCGTTGTTCAACAGTCTCTGCTACTACTCTGAGAACACTGTTAGGTCTCCACGTGTACATGCCGCTTAACGTACTGATAGGCATGCACTTATAACGTGTTGCAAGGTACCCTTCATCTTTCATGCAATGCAACAATATGACAGATCTTCATACCACATACTCAGATTTGCAGGAGTTGGAAAAGGGTCATATGTTTATCTACATAGAAATGAGATTCGTAATGGTTTCATCTGCCAGAGAACAGTCCATGTTATATGGCGCTGTATAACACTTTCCCACTGTTTATATATCCCTTGTTTTGCCTTGCGTACAGCTTGAGCACATTTTTTCCTCTTCTGCATCTCTTACTTTCTGTCTGACCATAACACGACGTTCCTTCCGTGAAGAGGACGACCGCAACTTGTAAGTTGTTAAACCAAGTCGTTGGCGTACCACTTAGGTTGCACCAACAATCTCCATGTGCGTCAATTTTGACTCCGCTACCCCAACTGCCTCAACTGCTGTCAGCTACTGTCCACTTCCTACTTGGTGTTACATCTGGCTGTATGTTCGTCATACTGGGTCTTTCGAAACTGATTGCCTCTGTAAGTAAATTTACCTGTATGTATTTAGCTTCATATTTTGCCTTTTTCGTTTGTGAAATACTTTTGAAGCAAAATTTCAAAAGAAAACACAGCCGAGAAAGCTAGTCGGTAAAATAAAAACAAATTATCGAAATTATATTAATAATCGTCAAGTAACTTAGGAAAGAAACAAACATCTACTCTGTATATTGCCTGAAGCCTAGGATTACAGTTCAGGTGCTCTTGTACCGTCGCGGCGGTACAGGAGCACCTGTACTGTAATCCTATATTCGGGAGGTGGATATATTAACATCAATGTCTGTTGATCATTCTGAATAATGCTAAAGTGAAAATAACATATATTTGTTACATTTAAAGCGTATTTAAGATACCTATTAACTCATTTAAAGCTAGAACTACACGATCATAGCTTTTAGGATATTTCAAGATAAAATGTGTGACTGAATTCACTATTCCCCTTATCGTGTTCAAATATCAATCTGATCTTCAATCAAAGGCGACAAAGTAATTTTGGGTACCGCTTTAAGCATTACAAAGTGTGCGTGATTTGAATTCATAGTACTGTGTTGTGTACGATCTACATATCTTCAACAGTGATATACGTTGTTTGGATTCAAAAAATTTGCCTATTTTGCGAAATTGCTAATTATAAGAAAATACTCTTGAACTAATCCGCTTGTAACATTCCTCCAACATTGGCGCCTAGAGGAAATGTTTAGGGTAAAAAGAGAGACAGAATGACATGTACAAAAGACACAAGCGCTTACGTAAGAGTAGCGTAGATTAAACCCGGTGTATGAATTACAGCGTCCTAGGGCTAGAATGTCCGGATAACCATTCAACATCATTTATTTCACCACGGTCAGCTTTATTCTGTTGCACTGGGACGAAACTTAGTACTGGTCATTATCAGTTGAAGATAAGTTAAACAATCCGATAGCAAAATGTATATCTCACTTGTTTTACTTCGGGAAGTTAATCAAAAAAACAATCAACTAGATATTGATATGTTTAAAGAGGATGCCTAACTGTGAGATACAAAAGTACTTGATACACAATAGATTTCACTAAAGGCAACATTTTTGTCAGTATTTGATGCCAAACTCCAAGACATTCTGAAATTTGTACATATACAATACAATATGGTTATTTGGCGGGAAATATTCCACCCCAGAACTAAAGATTGAAATCATAGCAATGCTAGTTGCCAAAAGTACATCATGTAAATGATTTTATTCAACATGATTGTATGTACACTAATTCAAAAACGTTTACTTTTAAATAAGCTCCTTTGAGAATGGAAGGAAAATATATTGGATACCAAATGATTGATACCACGTTCAGTTGATAACACATGCGTATCTATTACTTTAGGCTACTGTTCAACCATAAAGTATTCTTCGAGATAAAGGATTTTTTAACTCCCGTGGTATCAGTACGGTTCTCAAAATACTTGGTTGCCTGTTGCAAACAACAATTTATAGTTTTTTAGGAAAGGAAGTTGTGCATCGGCATTTGGGGTTGATTTTAAACATTATAACCGTTTCTGAAGTTTATTTTTAATTCCCAAATCAATATTAAACGTTAAAGATTCGAAATTAAAAAGTTTCTAGTTTACAAACAAATGAGAATACAGTGTGCAATCAGATGGCATTGTTTCGTGCTTCCCATCCAATGAGAAATAATTGGATGGGAATAAGATATCAATTAATTGACTGATTGTGTTTTAAAATTACGTTTCGAAAAATATATACGGCTTATAAAACGGTTTGTAGTTTTACAAGGTTTGAGCGGTGATCAATTTCTCGGTGAAGCCAATTAAGTTTGGCTCCACCTAGACGATGTCATGAAACCACACCGATTGGATAAATTAGCTTTGCTCAAATGCTGGCACAGCGCATATCACATGGAAACAGTTGTATGTGTAATTAAACTAAACTTACAAGTACATTTATTGAATAATGATTACAAATTGTCTTTTACTCCTCGGATTGTAAAGAATACTTATAAATATTCGATTTAATAACATCACTTTTTTCAATTGCTTTCACATCTGCCTACACGCACGATACGGTATTTTATATATGAGAGGTAATAATAGTAACAACGATACATTGGTTTAAATGGCTGTAAAACCGATGTTGAAATCAAATTGCTTTAGTAATTTAGCCCGTTTTATTCGTACGTTTAACCACTAATTGCATACCACTAGGATATGCTACTCCAAGGTATCTTTGCCTAAGAAATAGGCACGCCTGTAGCCATTTCACGTCATTTTGTTTTGCAGTCACTCCGAGTGCAATTTGTGTTCATACTGCTTATGATATTCTCATTGGTTTCAGATTTAATTTACTAAATGCTTCTCTGTGGGTTCAGCTTGTTAGTATTTTACATATATTTGCATAGCTTTTCTTATTCAGACCCAGATTTCATAAATTGTCGATAACTGTTGCAAAGGTAGAACAAAAGCATATGAGCCGTTTTAGGTGCAGAAAATGATTTAAATTATTATTGTTTCTTGCCTTTTTCTAAGATTTATAGCAATTGACGACTTAACGTTTTACATTTTGGGGGCCATATTGATAATCCTATGTACTAAAGATTGTTTAAAAATATTCAATACTTTTTGATTAAATCGTATTTTTCGAACTGTATACTACATTTTGATACGCCCTGTATAGCACGAACAGTTAAGACTAATTTGTAGTAACTGACAGCACAAGCTGGTCACATTGTGATGTTGTATGTTACTTTGGTCTGCGGCGTGATATATGTAAAAGGTAGGGTTGAGATTAATCTGTAGACCCAGCCTTGTATTTAGCGAAAAGAAGAAGCATTGACGCCATATGAAGTAACATTTATCAATACTATAAAATTCATATGTTGCCTCAGCGGATCTCCGCGGCGCGATCGGTAAGGGATTGGGTTTGAAATCGATTTCACCTAATTTTACGGGTTCGTAACTGGACTCGGCCATTTTTTTATTTTTTTAATACCAAAAAGTTGATTGCCTTGACTCAAGAGTCAACACTTTAAGACCAAAACACAATACACAATTATTCTTTCCTTTTTTTCCTTCAATACACCACCAAACCTAATACCTTTAAACATAGGCGCCATGGCTACAGAGCTATGCGCTCTGTAGCCAGACCTATACTAAATTTACCTATACTGCCTTGCCATGACAAAAGGAAGCAATGACCAAAAAGTAGTTTCGAGATATGGAGCAAAAACCACTTTTATTAACAAAAAAAACACACAAAAAGGTGTCAAAAATATGGTCATTGCTTCCTTTTGTCATAGTTTTTCAGAATACTGCCTAGCTTTTTTGTGTGCAAATTGTAAGGAAGCAACAACCTCGGACCAATTATCTGAATTTTCTGAAGGGTTACCTGGGCCAGATCTTTATTTAGGAGTTAGATACTGTTGTATAGAGTGTGTTTATGCACAAAAGTGGAATTTGACAAAAATGTTCATTGCTTCCTTTTGTCATGGCAGGGCAGTATAATACACCCTCACCCCAAACCATCCCTACTCACCACAGCCCCCCAAAACCATTGCACATCTGGGTATGATAGTGTACGGTTCGATGAGGATTAATTAAATTGACTCCAATTTTACATAATGCTAAGCAAGGTATGACTTCCTCGTGTAGGACTTAGGACCGGGACTTAATACTACTCGCCAGTACTCGGGTTAGTCTCAGGCTAATCACGTATGATCCAAATGCACATGTATTTTGCTCTTCAATCCTTTAAAGGAAAAAACTACTTGACATAATATTGTGTACTCTCTTATATATTTGATGATGAAAGCCACGAACCCTTCAAAGGATAAAATAGGTAAACCTGATTGTCTTTGTAATTGTCCAATAACAAAATGAATTTCTTTTTAAGGAACTGCGTTCAATACGTCTCCTGCCGAATTCCTGGTAAATATGATAAAAGCCTTTATTAACAATAAGGGGTGCGAAGTCTTTTTAATTAGCCAGTTAAAATTACGAAACGTATAGTTAGAAAACCCTGGATTTCATCCTCACTTGTAATGTTGGCATATATCTATATTTGATTAGAGCACATCAACGTTGTCAAATTTGGCACATTTTGGCACTTCAATTCGTTCTTTAATTTGTAAAGAGATGTTTGTAACAATCCAAAAAGTGAAATTTGATACTAGTTTATAGATGCATTTCACATATGTAACATATATAGCATATATTTCACATATGTAACATACAACAAAATGATCAAAACACAATGAAAGTATTTTGAAGCTTTCACGTTTATTAAAAATCAGTAGTCTCGACCTGTATTTGTTTAAATGCTTATAATTTCAAAACCCTTTTAAACAATAGCGTAATACTTGTTCTAAATATAAAAAATGTAAAATCTAGGCTTCAACATTATATGAAAATGTTAGTTGTGCACCTTTCATCAACGAAACTACAATTTCTCAAAAGCTTTGTGCGAACATTATAAAAGCAATACTGCTACATAGAGTAATAAAGCCAAGCACATTTTGCCTGCATTCACTAAAATACCTTTCCCCTCAGTCAGTTTTCCCTACATACCTGTTAAAAGTTGAAAATGCTGTCTGAGGCCGTAAAAAGGATATATTGTGTTTTCTATTTATCACCTACCTAACCCTAATACTTAAACTGTTTTTTATACTATTTTCACGACTTTAAAAATCAGTTACCTTCGTACTTATCATGTAGTAGACATAAATATTTTATTCCTATTGGTCTAGGGCAGTTCTGAAGCTAATTAATATTTTTCCGTATTACCCTAATCAAACAGGTAATATGAGGCCGTATTACCCGTTTAA